>JAFEMH010007741.1:0-78536 GCA_022495995.1 Adenophora triphylla var. japonica
AAAGGGCTGCTCCCTCGAAGGCCCTGCAGCTCCCGAAGACGTCCCGGCATCCATGTCTTACATGCCGCACACCTCAAAGTGCCCCTCCTGCTGCGGCTCCGGCTCGGCTCCTAGGCGGAGGAACGTCCACAGAATGCCTCGAGAGGCATAGGCTCCGTACGCCGGCACACGACGCGAGGCAGACCTACAGCCAGACACCTTACGACGCCATCTTGCTTAGCGAAGAGCCGCATCGCCACGTAATCTGGGCGAGCCGCATATCGTAGGCTCTCCCCGTGACCTCGCACTTTCAACAAGAGCCAAGGAAACGCTCATCAAATGCGCCTTCTACTCAACAACAAAAAGAGAAAACGCAGTAAAAGATGCCAAGATGGAAAAGAGTCGCACACTCACCGATCCGTCTGGGTCCACTCTATATGCAAAGCAGGTGAGCTCAAGCCCGAACGGCATGCATACCTCCTCTCGATCCGTCCTCGCGGACGTACGCAAGGAAATCCTGGTCCCGCATCGGAACCTCCCGGGGGAGCTCGCGGGCGCCCTCTCTCTCCCGCGCGCACTCGGGCGTCCTCGCCTTCCTCCTCACGAAGGCCCCGTACTCCTCGCCGTATAAAATGAACTCCTCGGCGCCGACACCGCCAAGGTACCTCTCGGCAAGCACGATACCATGTCCCGGAGTCAAGCATCCCAAAGGGAGGGTCCCTCGAGCCACGGGAAGCACACCGGGCCACGCCGCGAAGACTCGCTCCCTGTGTACATGGCGTCACAAGTCAAGCCTCGCAAAGATCTTCCGCCGCGCTGTCACCCTGGGAGCCCTCGAACTCATCTCCTCATACCGAGTCCACGGGAACAGAACGAACCCTCACGGCTATCCCGCCCAAACGCTCTACCGCACATCCCCGTAGGCGATGGTGAGCTTCCCCGCCGGGTCCTCCTCTTCCTCGCCGTACGAGCCCATCCCAAAGATAGCAGGTACGCAAAGAATGCCTCAGATCTCTATCCCACGGGAAGCACTCGAAAACCTCATAAAACCACACCTCGTGACAAAAACAGAGAAGGCTCAGCAAAAGACAACGGAGAAAAGACAAGTTGCTAAATCAAAACAAAGAATAAACTCATACCTCCAAAGCAAAGTCAAAGTGCCAACGAATCACACCCTCGCTAAACCGGTCCAAGGAGAAGTAGAGCTCACCAAGCCTCGCTCGCCCCAAGCAATGTCGCAGACTCTATCCAGATCGGGCCAAGCTCTCCAACAAAGCGAAGCGGAGCTGCGGTCGCGTGGTTCGAGAACAAAGTCTCGGACAAGGCATACCACAAGAAGGGAGCGCGCCAACCGCTCCGCTGCCACCCGGCCGGTACCCCGGATGTAGCCCCATACCGGCCGTGATCCTCATCTCTACGTCGCCGTACAAAGATCCCTGTGCCCTCGCGAGGACGAGGCTCAAAGCCCAGCCAGCTCTGTCAACACGTCATCGCCTATCATATCTCTCCACCGCACCGTTCCCCCTTCTCAAGGAAAGCCCTGATCGCAAAGAAAATCTGGGCGTCACCGTCACCTCGCCCCACTGTGTGGAAGGTGTGGGTGGTATCCCACCAATACTGGATAAACCCAGAAGACACTCTTGTTCTTCCTCGTGTCGACACCTCCTGTGTTCTCAACGAACACACCTAGGCCGAGCATAAACCAACCTCCGGGACTCGGCCTACCGCCCACGGAAATATCAGCATCCGCCGCCATAGCTCCACAAATGCCTCGAGCGATCCCCGAAGTCTTCATCCTCTTGGCCTTCCCTGCCATAAGCTCCCGCATCCCGCAGTAAACACAAAGAAAGGTACGTCAATCACAAGTACTTAATATAAAGGCATATATAACCCGTCACAAAACACGGCACATATTGCACATAATTTTCACATACATTATACATATAATTTTTCCATGTAACCCGTCACAAAACACGGCACACAATGCACATAATTTTCACATATATCATGCATATAATTTTTCCCATGCTCTGGTCACAAAAACACGGCACACACTCGTACACATTTTCTCAAAAGAAAAAAAGGGGGATTAAACCCTACACGACACATTTTCAAAAGAAAATCCGTCCCAACACGCGCACATATCGCACATATTTTCCCCACAAAGTCCGTCACCCAAAAACACGGCACACGCTATATAGCACATTCTCAAAAGAAAATCCGTCCCAACACGGCACACACTTTCACATATAACCCGTCACAAAACACGGCACATGTCACATTTTTCACAAAAATTATCACTACACGATAATTTTTCTCATAATGTACATACATAAATAGCATACTAGTATAAAACACCAAAGCATGCAATTCACTAGATAGGCACTTTATTTTCACAAATAAGAGCTAATCTACACATTTCGCACAAAATACACATACCCACAATTTTTACATGTCCATTTTCAACAATTCATCAAGAATTTCACAAAGGGCATAAAATAATAACAAAAAATTCAAAAATGCGAAAACTAAAACCTAGTTCTAGCATTCAAAAATTCGAGCAGGGAATCAAACGGAACGTATTTCTTACCTCCCCAACGCTCATGGAGCGACGATTATGCACCTCCGGATTCGATACAAAACATCCTGGTTCTTCGAAGATGGAACGAACGAAGTCCAATTCCTTTGAAGCTCCATTCGCCGCTCAACCACACTTCCCGACCGCTGACGACGACTCCTTCGAGATCCTTCACCATGGCAAGAAATTCAAGCAAAAATTTTTTGATTTTGGTTAACAATGGAGGAATTTTTCTCTCTCTCGCCCGGTTCACGAACCGGAAAATGAGGAAGAAGGAATGGGAAGGGCCTCGGTCATTTAAAGCCCGGTCAAACCCGGGAACCGTAAAAACAAGGTGGTCCGTACGGACCTCTTTGCAACCAGTGTCAGTCCGTACGACCTCTTTGTGCAAAGGGTGGCCAAATTACTTTCCTCGCCCTTATAATCTTTGCCCTCGCCGTCCTAAGGCCTTTTCCAAAGAAATCCAAGTGCGTAATGGTCCCTAACCCTTCAAATCAATCCCCTAGGCCGTCAAGCGTAAGACCTGACCTCGCCACTTGTTCAACGGCAAATCAACCACCGGCCGTCAAGCGTAAGACCGGACCTCGCCCACTTCAACGGCAAATCAAACCACCGGCCACCGTCGGGTAAGACCGGTCTCTCGCCCACTTCAACGGCAAATCAACCACCGGCCATCCGTAAGACCGGTCCTCGCCCACTCCAACGGCAATTCAAGAAGCCCGCCAACGGTAATTCAAGCAAGGAGCCAACACCTCCCTAAGACGAATATCAAGGCACAAGACGCTCCAAACGCTCAACCACCGGCTACTCAACCACCTAGGTCCGAAGTCATCTTCCCAACGTAGTGGCTCCCTACAAGGTCACGCATCCTCAAAGAATTCAAGCACCGCTGGCAAATGATGTAAGCCCGAATCTCGCCTCACTTCAACTAGCGCAACGCAGCACCGCCATCAAAGTAAGCCCGAGCTCCCCCCAACAAGTCAAAAGTGGAAGTCATGCGCAAGACCGCATATCCTCAAAGACCGACCATCATCCTTCGCCCACTCAACGGCAAAACAATCACGCGAAGGAGCCAACCCCTCCGAGTACAAGTCCCAAGGCACGAAGCGCCTCCCAAACCGCCAAATGGTGAAACAATCATCGGCCATCATCCTTGCCCACTTCAACGGCAGCACATCGTAAGTCCGACCTTCTACATCAACATGCAAAAACACAAAAACACGCTCCACAAGCCGCCACAGCCTGACTATTCAAAGTCCTCCTGGGCCATGGCACCAACCGGGCCGACGATTCAAGTCCTCACAACTATCTAAGGCACCAAACCACCCGATTAGGAAAATCGTAAAGTCCTCCCAGACGCCACCTTACATTCAAGTCGCCCATTCTCACCGAAGGTCAAACCACCCGATTAGGAAAACGTAAAATCACCCAGACGCCACCACGTCCCTTATCACCGACCTATACGGCCACCCAGACGCCACCACGCTCCTTATCACCGACCTATACGGCTACCCAGACGCCACCACGTTCCTATCACCGACCTATACGGTTACCCAGACGCCACCACGTCCTATCACCGACCTATGGCTACCCAGACGCCACCACGTCCTTATCACCGACCTATACGGCCACCCAGACGCCACCACGCCTTATCACCGACCTATACGGCCACCCAGACGCCACCACGTCTCTATCACCGACCTATACGGCCACCCAGACGCCACCACGTTCCTTATCACCGACCTATACGGGCCACCCAGACGCCACCACGTCCTTATCACCGACCTATACGGCCACCCAGACGCCACCACGTTCTTATCACCGACCTATACGGCCACCCCCGGACGCCACCACGCCCTTATCACCGACCTATACGGCCACCCAGACAATACCACGCTCTATCACCGACCTATACGGCCACCTGTGACGCCACTATCGCCCTTATCACCGACCTATACGGCCACCCAGACGCCACCACGTCCTTATCACCGACCTATACGGCCACCTGCAGACGCCACCATCGCCCTTATCACCGACCTATACGGCCACCCAGACGCCACCACGCTCCTTATCACCGACCTATACGGCCACCCAGACGCCACCACGTCCTTATCACCGACCTATACGGTCACCCAGACGCCACCACGTCCTCTATCACCGACCTATACGGGCCACCCAGACGCCACCACGTCTTATCACCGACCTATACGGCCACCTGCGACGCCACCACGTCTCTATCACCGACCTATACGGCCACCCAGGACGCCACCACGCTCCTTATCACCGACCTATACGGCCACCAGACGCCACCACGTCCTTATCACCGACCTATACGGCCACCCAGACGCCACCACGCCCTTATCACCGACCTATACGGCCACCCAGACGCCACCACGTCCTTATCACCAACCTATACGGCCACCAGACGCCACCACGCCCTTATCACCGACCTATACGGTCACCCAGACGCCACCACGCTCTACCACCGACCCATGCGGTCACCCAGACGCCACCACGCTCCTTATCACCGACGACTACGCGGCCACCCAGACGCCACCACGTTCCTTATCACCGACCTCCTATACGGCCACCCAGACGCCACCACGTCCCTATCACCGACCTATACGGCCACCCAGACACCACCACGTCCTCACCACCGACCTCGGCGGTCACACAACACCAGTGGCACCACCACGCCCGCATTCATGTAACACTCACCCCACACCCGAACTACGACTGTGCTTGATTCCCGCCAGGATACGTAGGAATCCTATCACAGGTCCAAATTTATTGACCTAAACTGGTCACCCAAAAGGACACCACCACGTCCTCACTTTGACCCTCACGGTCACTTCCTCTCCCAAAGACGCGATCCGCATTAGGACCCTTATCTTATCTACGACCCCACTTCTTTCATAAGTGACGTCGTCGAGGGGCTTACAGAAGTACCCCAATCCGATCACTCCCTTTCAAACACACGGAAACACCGTAGACTCATCCACGCAGCCTCGTGGGACCTCTCTCACTCAAAACCCTCTCAAAACCCTCTCAAACCCCCAAACAAACCAAGGGAGGAGCCTTTCGGGATAAAAGGGACAAAGGACCTTTTGGGAATTTTCGGAAATCGTAGAAAAAGCAATTAAGGTCCGTACGGACCTCTTTGTTTCAATGATTACTAAATCCCCTTAAAGTCCACCATCTTCCCTCAAATCCGAGAAATGATGACTTCCATGCAGAGTTGGTCCGTACGGACCTCTTTGCATGCAAGATGGTCCGTACGGACCTTATTGCAGGGGGACATCATCATTCCCAAATATTCTCCATCATTGCACATTCCCTCAAATCGAGGAAATCCAAAATTCTGGATAACCAAGAAGGTCCGTACGGACCTCTTTGCTCCGAAATTTTTACTATAAATAGAGGGCTCCCCCTCCTCATTTTCACACACCTCCCACTTCTCTCTTCCTCCCTAAGCCTTCTGGCTCCCCTTCTAAGACCTTTCGAGGCATTCCCGGCCCCTTCGGATCCTTCCGAGGCCTTCCGAGCCCCCTCGAGGTGCTCCGAAGCCTCTCCGAGCGCTCCCGAGACGCTCCCGCGCTGCCCCGAGGCACTCTCGAGGTACTGAGGCCCCTCGTGGTACTCCGAGGCCTCGCTGGGTCTTTCCACGGTGTCCCGGCTCTTTCCGAGTCAAACCGACGATCCCAAACCACGCCGAACCTCGCCCGAGTGACTCCAACCAACCATAACGCACGCCGAACCTCTGCCCGAGTGATCCCGACGATCCCCCACGCACGCCGAACCTCTGCCCGAACGCAGCCTACAACCTCAACTCACGCCGAAACTCTGTCCGCGGACAACCGGCATCTCCCGAAGCAATCCCGATCCATACCGGAACGCTACTTCGACCTCGAACACTATTCCCAAGCGGAAGACAGACACGAACCAACATTGGTAAGGCTTCCTTCCTATACTATTTCAATACATTTCCATACATAGCATACAATGTAGACATCCGATACAAAGATGCATTTTTAAAAGCACACACACACACACACAACATTTAAAGGATATTAGGGGTATCCGAAAGACTCGTTTTTACGAGGCTACTCGGTGAGCTCTAATATTCTAATATTCTCTTCCCTAGGAGTCATCTGACCTCCGAACTCAAAATCTCATCACACAAAAACAGTTTAAAATTTATCTTTAAACTGATGCCCTTTTTCAATGTTTTGGGCTTAATAAAAACGGCGTGGCGACTCTACAAAATGCGAAAGCAAAACGGCGAGACACCTCCAACACGCAACGCTAAAACGGAATAAGCCAGATGCCGGGGCGCGATTGTGCTGCCTCTCGGATCCGGGCGACCTCCCGAACAGCGACGAAATGCGAGATGCACGGGGCCTCCGCGCGCGAGCCGGATCCCGGGTAATTTCAACCTTGAACTAACACCTTGCAAAACTATTTGTTATTTGATCTTCCTATTTTTTAGGGATAAACTTATGCATAAGAGACCTAGTCAAAGGGTAACTCCACTCAACCACGATCACATGAAGACTCAGTCCAAATCGTTAAACGCTATAACGATCGTGATCTTCAACAACCTTTCGAGAATCAAGGATGGATAGACTACTAGGTTATTTGTATACGGGTATTTAAAGGGATTTAGGGATACCACTGTAGGGGGGACGACACACGCACACTTAGATTCTATTATCATGTGCCATTACTCTGTACACAAAAACTCAAGATCAATAAATTTATTAGTTGGTTGAGGTAGGTTTTTCCTAAAACCTCCCGAGGTTTTGTGTCAGAGAATGATTGTTCAAGAGCTTTCCTCGTTACATAAACGTGCTCATCTTGATAGAGAGATCATATTCCATTTATGCCCAAAGTTCATTAGTACAAATTTAAGTTGCTAAAATTTGTCTAAAACACTATCGTAGTTTATCTGCATATACTTATCATGATTTCATGAATGCAACTGATCATATTGCTTTACTTTATGATCTCAGTAATTAGATGTTTAAGGTATATATATAGATTTGAGGATCAGACAATCTTAGGAAAGGTGTCTCAAAGGTGTATTTATATTCGTTTTTCTTTCTTCTTTTCTTCATGTGCATTTACAGACTCCCAACGTAACGTACCAAACTTGATGGGACTGTTAATGAATGGGGTTGGTGCAATCAAAAGGTATATTATAATAGATCTATTTAGAAAAAAGAAATCAATCAAACAAAACAACGATATACGTGGTTCATCAACTTATTTATGTCAAATGACAGAGGGAAAGAATATTATTATCAATTGATAATCACCAAATACAATATCTAATATAATGTACAAATTCTTGATCATAAGAATTCACAATTGTGCAAACCCTATATCTAGAGAAACAGAGAGACAAGAAAACCTTATAACAGACCCAATCCAGACAGGCGCACGATCTCCTCTTTTGGCGCACGATGGCCCCAAAATTCCAAAGAAATGGTGCGGTCGCGCCCTCTGCCCTGCGCGATCGCTCGTTGCTGTCACATGAATTACCGATTTACCCTTTATTCATTCCTCTAATTTGTTCCCAAGTTAGATGACATCAAACCCAACAAATTTCCACCTTGACATCTAACCTCCCGATCACAAAACCAGAACTCCCTTCTGCCTTATATGTGTTATGCCAAACACTCAACTTTTCATTCGAACAACCAAAACTATATTTCTAGACACCCAAATTGTGTTACGTCGAATACCAAAACACTTGCTGCAACAGTTAATCAGACCCGTTCAACAAGTAAACAAATGTATCTGACACATACACCCAAACGTCCCCGTTGAAACCCAAACGGTGTTGCGCCGAGCACACCAATGTGTCTATAAGACACCCAAATGTGTCACTACATCAGGCAATCAAAATTGCCCCAATCGACAATTGGGCAAATTCAGTCGACATTGGATCTTGTCAATCCAAACTGATAAAGCGGCCATATCTTTGGAATCCTCAACAGTACGTACCTTTTTCTTGATTCCTTCCTTGCTTCCCAATCGTGTGTGTTGACTTACTACTCGTGGCTTGCCCAGTTCAACTCCACCTTTAGTAACTTGCTGCTCTACATGTTTGTCAACCACCCCACGCGAAGCCATGCAATATGCTTCCTTTAGATGTGTATCTATCATACCCTTTGTTGTACGATGCTCAACACCCAAACCCAAAAATGTATATCCTTGGAGGACGTACAAGGAACCTTGTTTTACCCCCTTTCAGAATTACATTTGAACTCCTGTAGACATTTACTATTCCACCTTCACCTTTAAAATTGTATCCCATCTTGTCTAGCTGACTAAGCGATATCAGATTCTTCGTTACTTTAGGAACATGCCTAACCTTGTTCAATGTACAAGACTTACCACCCAAAGTTCGCACCATGATGGAACCCATGCCAACTACTTTGCAGACAAAATTGTTAGCAATATAATTATCGCCCCTTTTCGTCTCCTCGTAAGTTGCAAACCATTCCCTACGAGAACACATGTGATAAGAAGCCACAGAATCAAGAATCAATGTATCTATCATACCTTTGTCTTCTTCGGTTACTAGGGTGTAGTCCTCCTCATCGATCGTCTTCTGTCGTAGCTGTATTAGACCCAAATTGCTTGCTCTTATTTAACTTGGGACATTAACGTTTTCAATGCCCCTTTTCCTTGCAGTAAGTACAGATATCTCTAGGTGTTGGACCCCTTTTAGAAGAACCCTTATTTCTCCTACCTTAGACCCTATTGCCTTCTGCAACCAACCCTGCCGACTGAGATTCTGTAGATAAATAGCTCGTCTTGCGGCGTAGATCTCTGGTCTTTAGATTATTCTTAACATCTTTCAAAGTAATCGTATCCTTACCATTAATGCTGGAATCCACAAATCCCTCATATGGCAGTGGTAAGGAAACACAAAACATAAGAGCAGCATCCTCATCTTTAACCTTAACATCAACATTATGTAACTCAATTAATAAAGATGTAAACCGATCTATATGATCCCTAATGGGGGTACCTTCCATTATTCGGAGAGAGTACAACTTCTACTTTAAATACAACTTGTTGGTCAATGATCGTGTCAGATACATATCTTCTAACGCAAGCCACAGATCACCTCCGGAATCAGTATCTGCAATATCCGCCAGAACATCATCATCTAAGCACTTAATGATTTTAGAGTGAGCCCTCTCATCTAACGCGATCAGATCTTCTTCTTCTTTATCAGTTGCTTTCCCCGAACCCTCTCCTATTGCAGCCGCTACAGAACCTATGGAACCTGCTACCGCTTTGCCATTTGAATCCTGATGATTCCTGATTGCAGGAGCTACCGGAGCCCACAAACCCTTATCTCTCAACAAGACCTTCTTCTTAATCTGCCAAAGAGAAAAACTATTCTTCCCATTAAACTTGTCAACTGGTGATTCATTTCCTGATCCCATCTTCTTCTGCAGCGAAAAATCCATAGACCTTTATCAGTCTGACCGGCTATGATACCAGTTTGTTATAACAGATCTATGTAGAAAACAGAAAATAAATCAATCACACAATACAACGATATACGTGGTTCACCAACTTTGCTACGTCCACGGGCAGAGGGCAAGAATATTATTGTCAACTCATAATCACCAAATACAATCTCTAATCTAATGCACGAATTTTTGATCACAAGAATTCACAACTATGAAAATCATAGATCTAGAGAAACAGAGATACAACAAAACCCTTGGAACACCTAGAATTATTGATCTCTATCACATTAGGAATTACAACCTCAAAAACTGCTAAATAATAGGGCTTATTTATACTGCATATTCCTAATCCTGCAGGGTTTTAGAGTCCTGCACCAAGTTTGCCGTTGAACAGGCCCAATCCGGACAGGTGCGCGATCGCCCCAAAATTCCAGAGAAGCGCCGCGGTCGCACCCTCTACATTGTAGGGGAATTTAGGGTCTTGATCTTGATACCAAGGCTGGATATGTAATTGAATCGTGTATAATCCACTTTCCGAATAAAGTATTTCGACCCTTAATGCCTGGGTTACATAAAATCTTTATTGGGATAAGACAATCACGCAATTTGTTTCTAGGCAAAGAGAACAAATCAAAACTTGAGAATTGTTTTTGCTTTCGTTATTGTTGTATCACTCTTGTGTTTTTCATGTGTGAACAAATGAGATCAATCTCTGTTTATATACAGATGGAGAGGCATCAGATAAAGGGTACAATCAAAAGACATGACTTTAGCCAAGCAATGTGTCTTTTCATTTTGAACCGACACTGCTCAGAACCGCCGCCGAGTCAAGTGGACTCCGCTCGGCCGAGCAAAGATGTCCCATGACAATTTGCCCACCGCACGGCCGTGTCTTTCAACCGCACGGCCGTGTCAATCATATCGCTCGGCCGAGCAAGGCATATGCCTCGACCGAGCAAGGCCGCCCGTAAACTTGGACAATCTGCTATGCTCTGCTCGGCCGAGTCAAGGACTCTGCTCGGCCGAGCACATCAGTAAAATGTGCTACCCTTTAACTTTTACTTCTTTATCGATGTTGACTTCGTTTTAGCTCAAACAAGTGTGTACTCCACACTTTCCATTACTCGTATCCGAGTCTAATACGAATCACATTGATCTCTAGTAAATCACCATTACAATAAAATAGTTGATGACACTAAAATCACCAACAAATCCCCTCCATTTTAGTGTAATCCTTTGATTTACTAAACTTTATAAATAACGAAACAAACGAATGCGTAAATGAAAATGTCTTGCGATTGAATTTTCATCTTAGTATAATACACATTTCAAATACTCGAGAATCGGGGTGTCCTAACGATTGAACCCGTCAACTCATATGAATACCTGAAGATACTATACACATAAGTTCAGTACAATTCTCTTTGTTTAATCTTGACACTTTTACAAGCCATGTGTCCATATCCATTAGTGAACATATAGGAAGCCAAGTCCTAGATTCTTGAAGCGGCAAAACTTCATGTCCACATAGGTAGTTCCTTTTAATCTTGCACCTGCATTTGCAATTTTTCAAAGGAACTATTAAGAAGATATTCCTCAACCTAACCATTACTTGCAGGTCTGAACACATACCTTGGGAAAGATAATAACATGTGTTCCAATCTCCAACTGCTAGCTTTCCACATTGAATTCAAGCTTCTAACGTTGTATTAGAAGGGAATTGGGTATCTCACAATTAGAGGATTAAATGGACTTTAATCCCATTCCCTATCGTTTAATTTATTTACCAAGTCTCTGGCTAATCCCTTGGTCAAGTGGTCAGCCAAATTTTGTTGCGACCGAACAAACTCAACTGATATCACACCATTCATGATTAACTCCCGAATCATACTATGTCTGACACCTAAGTGTCTAGACTTGCCATTATACATTTGACTATAAGCCCTAGCCAACGTAGCTGCACTATCACAATGGATAGATATTGGTGATATCGGTTTTGGCCATAATGGAATCTCATATATCAAGTTTTGAAGCCATTCTTCTTCTTTACCAGCAGCAGCCAATGCTACAAACTCAGATTCCATTGTAGAATGTGTAATACATGTCTGCTTTTTGGAAGCCCAAGAAATGGCACCTCCTCCAAGCAAGAACACCCAACCACTAGTAGAAGATGAATCTTCTTGGTTGATCCAACTAGCATCTGTGTAACCTTCTAATATAGAAGGATGTCCACTATAACACAAACCATAGTCCATAGTACCTTTTAAGTACTTGAACACCCTTGTTATAGCATGCCAATGCTATCTACTAGGATTACTAGTGAACCTACTCAATCTCCAACTGCATAAGCAATATCAGGTCGAGTGCCCGTCATAGCATACATCAAACTGCATATGGCTTTTGAGTATTCGAGCTGTGACACAGGTTTACCAGTGTTTGACACAAGTTTCTCAGTAGGATCCATGGAGTACTAACTTTAGAACAATCATCACAATTAAACCTCTTGAGAATTTTTTCAATATAATGAGATTGTGTAATTGCAATTCCCTTGTTCATCCGTTTAATCTTTATACCAAGGATTACGTCGGCTTCTCCGATGTTCTTCATAGAAAACTTTGACGACAAAAACTTCTTAGTTTTATCAACTACATTTTGGTCTGTGCCAAAAATCAACATGTCATCTACATATAGGCAGATGATTACACCTTTACCGGATTCATCAAATCTGCTATATACACATTTGTCGGACTGATTTAATACAAAACCATTAGACAAAACAACCTCATCAAATTTTTGATGCGACTGTTTAGGTGCTTGTTTTAGCCCATACAATGACTTAATTAACTTACATACCTTATGCTCATTACCTGGCATAACAAATTCTTCAGGTTGTTTCATATACACTTCTTCTTCCAAATCACCATTTAAGAATGCTGTTTTGACATCATGGATCAATAGATTCTGAATAGCTGCCAAAGCTATCAGAAATCTAATAGTAGTGATACGAGCAATCGGTGCATAGGTATCGAAGTAATCGATCCCTTCCTTTTGTCTAAAGCCTTGGATTACCAATCGAGCTTTAAATTTGTCAATAGTTCCATCGACTTTCATCTTCTTTTTGAAGATCCATTTGCACCCTAAAGGTTTACAGCCTGGTGGTAAATCAGACAAGACCCATGTATTATTTTCCATAATAGAACTAATCTCATCATCGATTGCTTCTTTCCAAAAACCATCATCTCGAGATGTTATTGCTTCTTCATAGGTTCTTGGATCCTCCTCTATACTATAGCAGTAAGAGTATTGAGATTCAATTTGATCTCTTGATCCCATAACTAAATATAGTTGAAAATCAGAACCATATGATTTAGCTTTCCTTACTCTTTTACTTTTACGAGGTTCGGGCGTCTCACTTGGTACATCAATTAAGTGATCATCCATTTGAGATTCAGCCGACAATGGTATAATATCCTTTGGTCTAGGTATTGAAGAGAAACGATTCTCATCAAAGATTGCATCTCTCGATTCTATAATTGTGTTAATAAAATAATTCATTAGGTTCTATAACATAAAACCTATATGCCTTGGAATGCTCAGCATATCCAATAAAGATGCAGTCAATACCTTTTTCTCCCAACTTTTTCCTTTTAGGGTCCGGAAGTCTAACCACGGCCCTACATCCCCAAAGTCGCAAAAATATAAAGTTTGGTCGTTTCTTATACCAAAGCTCATATGGGGTAATCTTGTTCCTTTTATTAGGAACTCTATTCAATAAATGACAAGCCGTTAACATGGCTTCTCCCCAAAACCCGTCACTCAAGCCTGAGTAAGATAACATGGCATTAACCATTTCTTCAAGAGTTCTATTCTTCCTTTCAGCCACACCATTTTGTTGTGGTACATAAGGAGCCGTAGTCTCATGAATTATTTCTACGGATTGAAAATATTTAGGATCATAATATTCACCACCTCTATCCGTACGTAAGGTTTTAATCAAGCCATTTAGTTGAAGTTCAACTTCGGTTTTATAAATTTTGAATTTATCTAGGGCTTCATCCTTTGCATGCAGCAAATAAATATAGCAAAACCTAGAAGCATCATCTATAAAAGTGACAATATACTTTTTATTGCCTAAAGATGGAGTTGCATGAAAATCACATAAATCACTATGAATCAATTCAAGTTTTACAGAATTCCTTGTAACACTTTTAAAAGGTTTTCTAGTAATTTTTGTCAACATGCAAGTATTACACTTTTCCGTATTATTATCAATAACAGGAATCAAACCATCTTTGGACATTTCAAGCATTTTTTTATAGTGCACATGTCCTAACCGAGCATGCCATAATGAGGAATTGATAACAACAAAGGAAGTCATATAAACAGAACTAGAGTTATCAGGAATTTTATTTAAATTCAACATAAACATCCCATTGTTATAATAACCAAACCCTACAAATGCACCCGACTTCGATAAGATATACTTATCGGATTCATAAACTTGTTTATAACCACACTTGTTCAAGACAGGACCAGAAATTAAATTCTTACGAAGTTTAGGTACATATAAAACATTAAACAAAGAAATAGTTTTTCCCGAACTGAATTCCAACACCACACTTCCTCTTCCTTGAATAGGAGCGAAATGGTCATCACCCATGTAAAGGACAGATCCGTCTTTCATTGGTTCATATGTCTTAAACCAACAACGATCTTTACAAACATGAGTTGTGGTACCGGAATCAATCCACCACGCAATAGCATCATCCTGCACATAAAATGCTTCAGAAATTAGTGAAACAGAATTTTTAATAAATTCGTTCCAACTAAGTATTAAATTCTGACCTTGGTTTTGAGAATGGTCCTTAGACCCCTTTCCCGAACCACTGGTGCTTGTGTCATTCTTGTTGTTTCCAACACGACAATCCTTCTTAAAGTGACCAGTTTTGCCACACTTCCAACATGCCAATTTAGGCTTCTTGTTGGGACCAGAATCATTGTCTTTGAAACTACGTTTCTTTCCTTTGTTTTTATTGTTTCCACCCTCATCAACCATATTGACCGAGGGTCTAGCAACTTCTTTACCTTTGCCTTTGTCATCCTCTTGCGCCCTAAGAGATTCCTCTATGCGCAAGTGACTACCAAGTTGAACCAAAGACAGATCGTCTTTACCAAGTTTCAAAGTGTGTTTGAAATCCTTCCAGGAGGGAGGCAACTTATCAATCACACTTGAAACAGATATTGACTCATCCATCTTCAACCCATGTTGTGTATATTGTCCAAGGATTCTAAGGAGTTCATTGAATTGTTCCATGACAGGCCTTGAATCGACCATCTTGTAATTATTAAAATTACTTACAAGGAACTTCTTACTAGAAGCATCCTCTGCCATGTACTTGGATTCAAGAGAATCCCATAACTCTTTAGCAGATTCCTCATTTTGATAGATATAGAGAATCAGACATACCGTTTAATATGTGTCCTCTGCAGATGTAGTCATCGTTTTCCCACTTTGATCTACGTCTGATTGCTTCCAAGTTGTCATCTTCAAGCAATTCTGGAATAGGGGTAGATAGAACATACACCAATTTTAACGTTGTTAAAAGGAAGTGCATCTTCTTCTGCCAACGCCTGAAATCTTGTCCTTCAAATTTGTCTAGCTTTCCAAACTTAGTCGTCATCTCCTTCAAAGTACTTTCACCAGCCATGAGTATCACCAAATACTTTATTCGTTTGTAGGGGAATTTAGGGTCTTGATCTTGATACCAAGGCTGGATATGTGATTGAATCGTGTATAATTCACTATCCGAATAAAGTATTTCGACCCTTAATGCCTGGGTTACACAAAATCTTTATTGGGATAAGACAATCACGCAATTTGTTTCTAGGCAAAGAGAACAAATCAAAACTTGAGAATTGTTTTTGCTTTCGTTATTGTTGTATCACTCTTGTGTTTTTCATGTGTGAACAAATGAGATCAATCTCTGTATATATACAGTTGGAGAGGCATCAGATAAAGGGTACAATCAAAAGACATGACTTTAGCCAAGCAATGTGTCTTTTCATTTTGACTGGCACCTGTTCAGGAACTGCTCGGCCGAGTCAAGGACTCGCTCGGACGAGCAAAGATGTCCCATGACAATTTGCCCAGCTGCACGGCCGTGTCTTTTGAACTGCACGGCCGTGTCAATCATACTGCTCGGCCGAGCACATCAGCAAAATGTGCTACCCTTTAACGTTTACTTCTTTATCGAGGTTGACTTCGTTTTAGCTCAAACGAGTGTGTACTCCACACTTTCCCTTACTCGTATCTGAGTCTAATACGAATCACATTGATCTCTAGTAAATCACCATTACAATAAAATAGTTGATGACACTAAAATCACCAACATACACTGCACAATCGCTCCCTAGTTGTTGTCACAGGAATTACTGATTTGCCCTTTGTTCAATCCTCTAATTTGTTCCCAAATTAGATGACATCAAACCCAACAAGGTAAAGGTAGTTGGAATTTTCTTTGTGTTCCGCTTGTTATGAGTTTCTACTTGATGTAATTACAGTTACAGTGAACTGATTAAGGGTCATTACATCTGCCCCGTCAAATAGAATTGCCTCAAATTTATTTATGCTCATTTACATGAAAAATCTCGTCAGATTGAATCTATTCTGACTTCATCTTGTATAGCACATTGCAAACCTCGCTGGAAACAAGAACTTGGTGCTGCATGTACCTGCATTTAATGTGATCAATGGAGGCTCTCGTGCACAAACTTGTGATGATAGAATTCATGATTCTGCCTGTTGGAAGGTAGGTGTGGAAGTGTATTGTCACTTACAGGTACGTGTTCATCTTAGGTCTCATTAAATAACATCATCCTAGGCTAATTACACTTTTCATATCTTATCTCAGTTTGTAATCAAGAAGAAATATGAGCAAGATGCCACTAATGTTGGTGATGAAGATGGTTTTGCTCCTAATATCCAGCTCCGTGCTTATTCGTTATCTGTTAAATTTTCACACTTGATAATAAACTTTTTGTTGTTTATCTTTATATTGTACATTTTAGAAAGTGGATACTATGATAGTGTAAGGCAAACCCCACATTTTGTTCACTAAAGAAATCATGGTTTTGCAATGTCCTCATTGATGTTTATTTATTTTTTTTGCAATGTCCTCATTCAAGTACATGATTTTTGCAATGTAATCACTCCGTAAATGCATTTTTTTTTTTTTTTTGCAGTTCTCACTGACTGAATTTGTTACAGGTCGTGATTGGAATGGATGTTCTTGCATCTGATTGAGTTCTATGATAACAAGGACAAGACCTCTGATTTGAACTTCAAGGAAGAGGTTCAATTAATTATCTTCAGATTACTTGAACCTCACTTTGCTTTATTTTGTTTCTGAAAGTTGGTTAAAGGAGCCATTGTTGTACCTTTTATCCTATTGACAATATATCTTTATGTTGCAGAACAATGATGGATCACAAAAGATATCAAGGGACAGTTTTTTGAATGAGTGGAATTGCTTGTAAAAACTTTTGTATTATAGGTATCTTGGCTTCCGCTCGATGGACTTTGTTGTCTTTAGGCATTCAACTTCCGCGTTCACCGTTTTCCTCTTACGATCTAGATACCTCATATTATTCAAGTACAATGATGTTTTGAATCACCTTGACAAAACTTGATATGGTGCTGATCAATAAGGATCTGAAGTGTTAAGCAGAAGTGCAAAGCGGCATCCAAACTCTTCTGCATTGTTTGTAAATCATCATCAATACAGACCTCAATTCCAGAAAAAAAAAAAAAAAAAAAGAAAGAAAGAAAACAAACTATCTGCAAGTTTTAGCAGACCTGAGAAGAAAAGAAAGACGGGAAGAGAGAAAGGAATTTCAAATAAGATCTGCAGAGGAGACCGGTGATGAGAAGAGGCGATCAGAATAGGACAGCTGAGGTTGTTGCTGATGGAGAAGTCGACAAGCGGAGCAGATCTGGCGACAGCGACCTCATGCTGCAAGTGGAAGACAGCTTCTTGAATATTTCTGGAACAAGGGTTGGGTCGTCGGTGTGATTGTGTCCGGAAGTAGGGGAAAGTAAGAGAGAGAGTGTCTCCGTTGACTGAGATGACGTTTGGTAGGGAAGATGGAAGTTGTTGGAGAGGGAGGTCGGGAACTGAGAGTCACCTTCAATGTTGTAGTTGATGAAGCGCTGCAGATGGAGGAGAAAAGGAGGATGTGATTTGCTTAACCGCAATCAATTACTCCCTCCGTCCCAACATGAATTGACCAAAAAGATTTGAAATTTGTTCTGATCAAGAGAAAACGTCAAAACAAATTAGGCATGAGACAAGGGGCTTAGATTGTGTAGGACCATCATAGAGGTTCATAATAAAAGCCACAGCACAAGTTCAAACTTATTTTTCGAGAGACGGAGGCTTGAGACAAACAAAATCTTGATATGAAATGAGCAGCCGATCTCTAGTTGAAACTTGTCTCAAAACTGGCAGTCAAAATTGAAACATAGATACTAAACAAATCAAAACCTCGAAAGGAATTACTACAAATATGGTTCCACAAGAAGTTTGATTCTTGATAACTCAAACTGACAAAATTTGACAAGCATAACTGTAAAAGTACAACCAAATATAATATGTAGCATGTGAACTGCACAAAATTTGTGCGGCGGACATGCCTGTAACAGCGCACTAAACTCTCCTGATTAACATTTTCGGTTCATCCAAGTTCGAATCAACTTGCATCCACTAATTCAACATCAAAAGTGAGCCAAGCGTTGGGTGGTATTGCTCCACCAGCACCTTTTGCCCCATAGCTGCATTACAAAACAAAATATGAGCATCAATAACCCGATACTATAATCCAAGCCCAGGTGGATCTTGAATTTTGCTCATAATTATTACTTTGTACTGATGAATTCCTAAATTTAAGGCAACGAGTTCACACACTTGAGCTGGCCTTGTGTACACACATAAAAATAGCCTCGAAAAATAAAAATAAAGAGCTAACTCCGTTTTCATCCGTTGTACTTTACAGGGTGTTTCACTTTTACAATTATACTTTTTTCTTCCAAAAATACCAATGTAGTTTGGAAAATGTGCATTTTGACCCCAAATCTGTGGCTAAATGGGGTTAAAATGATACATTTTCCAAAATGCAATGGTATTTTTTGAAGAATAAAAGTATAATGGTCAGAGTAAAACATAGCTAAAAGTACGGTGGATGGGTGGATGAAAACAAAGCTTGGACAAAAATAAACTACTACTCCCTCCGTCCCAAAATGAATGTCCAAAAAAATTCAAATTTGCTCTTGATTTGAAAATTTTTGGGACATTCATTTTGGGACGGAGGGAGTAGTAAAAAAAGGAATGCTCAAAGCATTACCCCATGGCTGGTGGGATTGTTAATCTTCTTTTGTCCCCAACACGCATACCTGAGGAATACATCAAAACTCTGTTAATTCATTGCAAACAAAGAGAAAAACAAATTTGACAGTGAGGTTACGGTTTTTTACCATTGACACCAACATCCCATCCCTTTATAACTTCACCAACCCCTGTTGAAACAATAAAAAAAGGTTTAGCGCAAAAAAATCAGACTCCACTGACAAACTGTCTCAAAAAAAGTAAGTGTACCTAAACGAAATTTAAATGGGGCTTTGCCAATATTTGAGTCGAAAATTTTGTCATTCTTCTTCAGCTTACCGATATAACGGACACTAACCTGATAATGAACGTAAAGTTTCTTGTTACACAAAGTATCATGACACATAAAGGTAAAAGAGATCATTTACAACATAATTGGTGGATTAAGTTGTTCACATTTTGTGAAGCCAAATCCATCCTGGTTTTGCAAGTAGGGGCGATGTGGTACACAAAAGTTAATAAAGAAAATGCATAAAAGTACAAGATTATGAAAGGGAAGAACAAATGTATTAGCGACTATATACCTTTTTCCCAGGAGCAGCTCGCTTCCCGTCTGGTCTTCCCATTTGCAAGTCCTCAATTACTAGTCCATTCGGGAAAGTCCTCACATGAGATGACTTGACTTCTGCTTTCTCTGCTTCACTAGTTAATTCTTTCTTATCTGTAGCAGTATTCTCTTGCTGTTTGTTCTTTTTCTTGTTTTTCATCTCCTTCTTGTTCTCGCTCATCTGCTTCTTTCCAGTAACAGAGCCTGCAACCCCATTCTGAGGCCTATGTCCAACAAAAAAAAACATGCAAGTTAAATTCATCATAACATGACTATCAAGCTGTAAAATGTGATAGGGTAAAAAAAGGGCAGCCCGGTGCACAAGGCACCCCGCGCAGCGCGGGTCAGGGAAAGGGTCTCCACCACAAGGGTGAAATGTGATAGGGTCTATGAAGAGAAAAAAGAAGATGCAAAGCATTCTCCAACAAGAGCTTAGAAGGACGAGGCTCAGCTAGTAGAAATTAAATGCAATTGAGGCTTTGTAATTGCGCAACCAATATATTTAAGATAACATTTTTTTGGACTTGTAAATTTTAAGATAACATTTTTTTAGATTTGTAAATCAGAGTTCGACAAGACTTGGTTTTTTTAGGTGAAGCAACATAAATAGAAGTGGACAATACTCACTTCACTTTGGCTTGGCCCTGATTGTTTGTCACCTCAGATTGGTTCGCACTCTTACTAGCTTCTTGCAGTTTTGCCTCTTTTTCTCTTTGTTTCTTCTTTTTCTTATTCTTCTTTGCTTTCTTGGCGTCCTCTTTAGGGACTACTTCAGGAGTTGCAGAGGGTAAATTCACTGGTTCGCTAGGTTCCCTGTTCAGTTGAAGGGTGTCAGAAAACACAAGCAATACACAAGAAGAGAGGGGAGGGGACTTAAGCAATCAATCCTTAACAATTACACTACAAATCATTGAAATAAAAATGGCTAATCAAGTGTCGCCTGTATTGTTTATATAGGCTAATCAAGAATAGAGTTGCACATCCAAGAAGTCTCCAAATATAAAGAAATTTTGCATCCATGGTGTTCAACTTAAAGAGTTTTGGTCGTCATGAATTGGGATCCTGTTCTAATTGTTCAGTGCCCAAAAAAAATTCAAAGATTCTCACCTCGTTTGATTACCATCTTTGAGAGAATCATCTTTCTTTCGTTTTGCATTGTTTATATCACCAAAATCACCCTTGGTCTTTTTTCTTTTCAGCTGCCCGTTGGTCCCCTTCTCTTCATCTGCTGCTTCTTTGCTACTTAAGCCGCCTTTAGCAGGGGAAGATACTGGAAAACCATCTTCATCTTCACTCTCCAAGACTGGCACACTGGCAACATTCTTCAACACTATCTGCTTCTGACGATCATCATCACTCTTCTTTTTTGGCCGTTTAGACAAAACATTCCCGATGGCAGGTTCGCCATCATCTGTTATCTCTTCAATTCTCACTGACACCCAAGAACAAAAGAAAATCATAGATATGCAAAAAAAGCACCAATTCAATTTAAAACCATTATCCACATATCGATTAAATTTTTCAATAAATCTTCATCTATTTATAAAAGCAGATACAGAGAGACGATAAAAGCTTGAATGAAGTGCCAAGCTTATGGTCTTCGAACTTCAAAGTGGGGGAGATAACACGGACCTACGTGGTTACTACATTTTTAACGCACATAGTTGGAAACACAAAATCTAGTCGTAATGGAAATCTTTCTTGAAAGTTGAAACAAAAGGGTCCCTTCTGCACAGCAAATGCACCTTTACCCCAACAGTTTTCCCAGCCAATTCATCAAAGAATAATTTCATTTCCCCCAAAGAGGCAGTAATTTACCCCCATTGTCAACGAGTGGCACTCCCTGGGTTGCTTTCATAACTTGGTGATTAAAAATGATAGAACTCTAGTGGCTACTAAGGGGTCGATTAAAAGAGAGGAAATCAGAAAAAGAAGAACAGGTGATACTGATGCGGGAAAAATCAGACAAGGAAACCTGTATTCGTAGCCAGGAATAGAACATGCGGAGAAGACCATACAAATATTAGTAAATGGAACACGGATGCCTTCTACATGCAGTGATTTAAGTGAAACAGATATGAACGATGAGAAATACCTCCACTTTTAGGAGCAGGTGAAGGAGGAAACATCTCCATATCATCGTCACTCAACTCATCCTCATCTTCAGAATCATAGTCAAGAGACTCTCCAGATTCACTCTCCCCCTCTAAGCCATAATCCTCGCAAGAATCACTTTGAGTCATAGTAAAGGAAATCAGAAACAACAAATGAGTAATGTGACTACTCATATCTTTTCATTTCACGTCAAATATGTGATCAAATACGAAGTATACGGATTGAATTAAATTCTAAAATCATTAGCAATATCCTTTTAATTTTTAAACATCAAATTCAGATGGCATGTCAAAATAACAACAAAAACAAAGAAAAGAAAAATGAATCAAAAGGATACGAATCATCATCATTTTCATCACCATCCGGGCTTTCACCAAAAAAGTAACCAGAGAGATGAACACTGTGAGGGCCAATAACTGACAACGTCACCTCTTCGTACTCCTCAAACTCCACATTTAGAGGGCATGTCTCCATTGTTTTAGGAAACAATGAACACAAGTAAATTGGCTTCTTATCTCCAACATTACACACAACAACAGTCTTCTCTTTTGATGAACCATCGCCTAATGTTGCCTGAATCATCACAAACAAATGTCATGTAGATAAAAATCCAGCATCCAACAAATTACTAGTGCTCACACACTCTTAAAGGTTATACTCCCTCCGTCCCACCTCAATTGGTCCATTGAGGTGGGACACGGTTTTAAGAAAAAATATTAAAGTGGGTAAAAATTAGAGGAGAGAGAATGTAAAAGTTAAATGTGTAGTAGGGAATAAGAGAGATAATGTAAAAGTTAAAAATATTTAATAGGAGAGAGAATGAGTGGGAGGAATAGTAAGTTAAAGTGGGTATAATTAATGGTTTTTTTGTAAATATATGGAGATGATAAGGGTATAAATATATGAAAAACTTTCCATTTAAGGAATGGATCAATTGAGGTGGGACGTCCCAAAAAGGAAAGTGGATCAATTGAGGTGGGACGGAGGTAGTACAATATAAGCACCCTGTTCTTTTTACAAAAAAAAAAAAAAAAGAATCAACTATTGTAGACAAAGTGAGTAATACAGAATAGCACTAGAAAAGATAATGTTATGTTCTTCCAAACTTGCAGAATAATCTGCAATAGTGATAACTTCATCCAAAAACCATTCAAATAGACTAGCATGAAAAATTGATCAAGACATGCACCAGGAACCAGAGAGACTGAACAGCAACCAATCACTGATCTGTGATACTATTCCCCCTTCAGGCAAATAGCAATATTAAACTAAGACACGCGATCAAGGAAACGTAAAAGCAAGCACTAAGCTGTCAATAAAGAATTTCTAGAAGGCTAAGGAATTGCAGTAACTCATAGCGACGCTCAGTCCCAAAAATTCCTTACTCTCGCGTTTCTAGGTGGCGGCCAACTCTTTATGATTCTTGGAATGAATAGAAGTAGTCACAAAAATGTGTAGAAAAACACACTTCAAAAAAGTGGGTAATCAATTTAAGACAGCTTAAGGCAGGAACGGATCTAAATAGACAACAGTGCAGATTCTTATCAGGTTCCCATAAGACACATTAGCATAACTCTTAAGGGTACAATGCAGTGTTAAATGAAGAGTGATGCTAGGGATCACAACTTATGCATCATTGCATCCCACTGTTTCATCCCAACTTGTGTCTTGATTGGTTTGTTATTGAATCACTGAAATTTGTGGCCCAACTAGCCAATCACATGTTTGCAGTGTAGGCCAAAATAGAAAATATTTAATTATCTTGAGGTCCCAGCAGTACCTTATTCCAATACCTACCTGAGATTACTACAGTTACTGCGGCTGTCAAGAGAACAAGTTTTTTACAAAGAAAACCAACTCACAAAACTGCATAATAACATTAATTTGTCCCCAACGTGAAGTCACAAAAGTGAACGAAATTCATAAATCAGAGACACCGGAAATCACAAATTTGTCTTAATTGTCACTAATAAAATAGGAAGTCACCAAAAACCTGTGTAGGGTACTCTTTCTGGTTCGTGAAGTAAATGAAATTCAAATATGAACAATCTATGCAAAAGACAAAAATACTCAGGAGCACACATATATAGAAAGCGCAAGCATTTGTAGAAGAATATGAACAATCTATGCAAAAGTCAAAAATACTCAGGAGCACACAGATATAGAAAGCGCAAGCATTTGTAGAAGATACTCATCTCTCTAGCCGACACACAAACACACACGTGCCTAACTCTGATTCAATTACGCACATACAACACGAAAATTATGCACAGAAACAACACACACTGAAATTCTACACCTAATTACACTAAAAATCAAATTGCATTCAACACGAGCAACGGCTAATTAAAGCTCTGAGTTTACAAAAAGCTACCTGGGATACATGAAGTCTCCCTTTATCATCATCATACTGGAGCGTATGCGGTTTGCCTGATTTTATCTCAACTCCTGAAAATCAACAATACAATCGCAACTATAAACAAACAATTGATGCACAAATTAATTATCAATCCAACAGAAACAAATCATTCCAATGGAAACAATTTCTACATTTTCACATGGATAGCTAATAGATTTGTACGAAGAATTAAAAGAAAACAGAAACTGTAAATTCAAATTCAAATTTAGAACGTTACCCCAGAACGCCATTGCGGGAGCTAGAAAACTGCAGCAATTTAATCAATTCGCTAAAACCCTAGAGGTCTGTAACGGAGGGGTTTTCTTTTTGGCCCGTTTAAAACCCCTTTTGCGGCGCCTCCAGTGTTAGGTTAAAGTTATCTGTGTTGTCATGGAAAATTGTGACAGCCGCGTTCAGTTGATGACACGTTGAACATTTATGTGTACCCCGGGTCGGATCTTTTGTCCGAAACGATTAGTTGCAGTATCGCAAAAGAAAAGAAAAAATGTGGCCGCTAGCTCTATAAGACTGGGTGATTCTGGGCCTTAGAGAAATTGGGCTGACAATCCTGTTGGTAAATTTCTACCACCATCACTTCTATACCTCCATTCGGTATGGATCAGGCCGGTGTAAAATACTTAATTTGGGGAAAATTACGGCAGGCTCCTTTAACCCTAAGATAAAAGATGGAGCCAATAAAGGATTAAAACAACTGTAAACTTAATAAATATGTCAAATAATTTAATAAAATTTTAAAAATATAGGTTATAAAAAATTAAAAACAAATGTGAACTTAACTAAAAACAACTGTAAATTAAGTAAATGGTGGCCATTTTCATGCATAAATTATGAAATTAGATAAAATAACTGTGAACCTAATAAAAACAGTTGTGAACTTAAGAAATATGTCAAATAATCTAATAAATTTAAAAAATAGAGGCCACAAAAAACTAAAAATATTTGTGAACTTAATCAAAAACAACTACTCCCTCCGTCCCAATCTAAATGTCTCAAAATGGGTTCGGCGCTGGAATTAAGGAAAGTGATGTAAGAAAGAGAAAAAATTTAAATGTTTTGAGTATGAAAAATTAAATAGGAAAAAGAATGAGTGGGAGGAATAGTTAGGAGGGAGAATGTTGTGAGTGTAAAAGTAGAGTAGGAGAGATAATGAGTGGATGGAATAGTAAAAAAAAACTTTCCTTTTTTGGGTTGAGACATTTTAAATAGGACGCCCAAAAAGAAAAGTTGAGACATTTAGATTGGGACAGAGGGAGTATGAATTAAGTAAATGGTATCCATTTTCATACAAAATTTATAAATTTAGATAATACAACTGTGAACTTCCCTTAGTTATTTTTGGTACGACTATGAAAAATAATTGTGAACTTTGCAAAAACAACTGTGAACTTCGTAAACTTGCTTCAGATTATATGTTAATGCTGATAGTGTGATTCGTATTGACCATACGAATATAACGGTATTCTCGGATTATTTTGTTGACCTATAAATCTTAAAATATTTTATTTTTAAAGTTTTGACAGGAAAAAAAGGAAAGAGAGAGAAAGCGCAAGGGGATGGAGGAAAGCTTCTACGCATGGCACGTCATTAAATGAGTTACACTCGGGTAATTTCAGCTAATTTGCTAAGGCATGTGTGTCCATTAAAGAGTACATAATAACCTGGTGGTAAATTTTAAAATGTGCGTCCTTGGTGGTCGTTTCTATTAAGATGGAGGACGATTTGATAACTGACCCATTAATTTAGTTAGGGGCAATTATCAAATAGTCCCTCATTCTAATGAAAACAATCACTAAGGACACACATTTTGAAGAAATTTCACCAGGTCCACACTTTATAATGACACCCCGTTTTTTATAAAGGCACACCATGCCACATAAAAGGGACAGCTGTCGCTGTCCCTTTCTCCCCCTGCTTTTTCATTTTTTTCTCCTCCCAATATTTTAAAATGAAATATCTTAAGATCTAGAACTCAAAAAAAATTTGAAACCACTGTTGTTTTCGTATCGTCAATACGAATCAAACTAGTAGCATCAACATATAATCTGGAGCAAATTTGTGAAGTTCACAGTTTTTACAAGTTCATAGTTGTTTTTGATAAGTTCACAGTTATTTTTTACATTTGTTTCAATAACAATTAAGAGAAGTTCACAGTTGTTTTAGCTAAATTCATAATTTCTGCATGAAAATGACTATTATTTACTTAATTTACATATTTTTTTAGTTAAGTTCAATGTTGTTTTAGTTAAGTTCACAGTTGTTTTTAGTCTTTCATATCCTTTATTTTGCAATTTTATAAGATTATTTGACCTATTTGTTAAGTTCAATGTTGTTTTTGTTAAGTTCACAGTTGTTTTAGTCCTTTATGGCCTCTATTTTTGCAATTTTATGAGATTATTTGACCTATCTGTTATGTTCACAGTTGTTTTTTGTTAAGTTCACAGTTGTTTTAGTCCTTTATGGCCTCTATTTTTGCAATTTTATGAGATTATTTGACATATTTGTTATGTTCACAGTTGTTTTTACTTAAGTTCTTTGTTGTTTTTTGTTAAGTTCGCAATTGTTTTAGTCCTTTATGGCCTCTATTTTTACAATTTTATGAGATTATTTGACATATTTGTTATGTTCACAGTTGTTTTTACTTAAGTTCACTGTTGTTTTTTGTTAAGTTCACAATTGTTTTAGTCATTTATGGCCTCAAATTTTGCAATTTTATGAGATTGTTTGACATATTTGTTATGTTCACAGTTGTTTTACTTAAGTTCACAGTTGTTTTTAGTCTTTTATGACTCTATTTTTGCTTTTTTATGAAAACCTCGAATGATGATTCAAAATTGAAAATAGGAGATATGTGTAATCATTAGTGTTTCTCTCTCTAGAAATCAAAGAAGATGAGAAATTTCAACTTTGAAATTGGTCTTTGTGCTGAAAACTTGAATCACTAAGTGATTATTGTTCTTTTAATTTTATCAAGAAAGAAAATAGGAGATGAAAGAGGGATCTTTCTCTCACTAGAAATCATATGGGAGAAATTATGTACTGAAAATATTAAAATGTTTGTTGCCCTTTTAGATTAATATGCTTAAACACAAGTTCTTCCCAAAAACTTGTCCCAAACCGTAAACCAACTTCCTTCCCCTTGCCGATCATGAATCTGTTGAGAAAAAAAATCAGATGCACGCACAAAATTCAAACTAAGACACAAAAAATCTTTCTAAAATTCATATATAGCAACTTCAATATTGAAACGGAGGGAGTATTATATACAAAACAACATTAATATCCCACTTGAATATTTTCTACTCCCAGTTGCTTTTAGAAGAAACGAAGCTGATATAACTCCAAAAGATATTTCATTTTGAATTATTTTCACTCTTATACCCAAAAATGGGAGGAAATCGTCAGAATATGAATGTCAGACCTCAAGCCATCCTCTATTCAACCATTGTTTGGCACAATAAACGCCACCAGCTCCGTAAGCTCCTCCTCCGATCCTCGCCGGACGTGGACATGAATCTAAGTCTCCTTAGACTTGAACGAACCGTTCAGAACCTTCTGGATTTCGGCTCTCCCGTTTTTTAACGGCGATCTCAAGTGAAGTATTTCAATCGTTATCTCCTCAACTATGTCTCCGGTCTGTAACATGTCGCCGGTCCATTCATCGGCTTTTGAGCTGCCTTTCAAACATTCGACCGACAATACGGTCGCCGTTCTACTACCGGTTGAATTCGAACGGTCCATAGGCATTTTAGGGAGAGGGTAATACAAAATGGCGTCGATTGAGTTGTGATTTTAAAGAAGAAATAGAGAGGAAAGGGAGGGTCACCGGAGTTGGAAAGGGAAGGGTCGCCAGAGGGGAGGGAAGGGTCGTCGGAGGGGAAGGGGAAGGGGAAGGGTTGGTAGAGAGAGAAAGTGAGAGAAGAGAGAGGGGGTTAGTTTTATATTTTTGGGTAGGAAGGACTTGGTGAAATTTTGATTATGAAGTCGGATTAGTTTGTTAAATTTTAAAATTCTTGTCTTAATTAATCTTTTGACTTGGGGTGGAAGATCCATCGATAATTTCCCCATTTAGCTATTCTAATGAAAATATAATATTCCCTTCGTTTCGATTTTAGTTTTCTTTTAGTCCGTTCCAATTTAAAGTTTTTAGTTTTATTTATTTATAAAATAGATAATGAGACTAACTTCTCACAACTACAACTCACTTTATATTCCCTACAACCTTTCTTTTTTTTACTTTACTTTTCATACTTATAATATTTACTTTTTCTAATTCTCATGCCAAGTTAAACTAGGAACATTAAATCGAGACGGAAGGAGTATTTATTATTAATAATATTTACAATAATATATTATAATAATACTTATATACTCTGTATTTTAATCAAAATAATTAAATTAATTTATAATTATGCTAAAAAATCCTTCAAAATAATAATAAAAAAATTGGAACACTTTTTTTTTTTTTTTTTTTAAGAAATGAGTATTATTAGTTTATTATGCAACTACTATTGTCGTGTCATTAATCACCGCATGGGGTTATTTTTTGCTTAGCTCGTGTGTACAATATTGTGTATGCGTATTTTCATTTTATAATTTATACCCATAGCAAAAAGAAATCAGCTGTCGTGAGTAGTTTTGACTTCTAGAGTTTTTTTATTTAAATTATTGAGGGTCGTTTGGATGCATTGATTTTGAATTCAATAAATATTCAAATTTTATAGAATTTAAATAATTTAAAATTTGCTTTCAAAATTATAGCATTTTTATTGTTTGAATAATCTGTAAAATTCAATTATAATTGTACATTATACTTAAAATAAAAGTTCAATAATAAGTCAAGTATCTAGTTTAGTCTAGTGGTATATGGTTGTTAGTTATAATAAACTAGTACATGCCCGTGTCCAAGGACACGGGTATGTGTTTTTTTTTTTTTTTTAATTTTCTTTTTTTTTTAAAAAAAATATTTTTTTAAGGGCAAAATGGAAAAAGGACAAATGTATGAGGGCAAAATGGAAAAAAAAATCCATTTGAAACTATTCATTCAACTGTTCACTCATTCTCTCATTTATACTATAGATAACAAGGGTTCAAACCTTGCTAACAACAAAAGTATAAAAAATTTACATTTTTAAAAATAAATACTCAGTATATAGTGGTGGTGGTTAACGGCGACGGTAGGTGGCAGCCGGCGGAAGTAGTTGAAGGCGGTGATTTCCGAAAGCGGCAGTGGTGGCGGAGAGTGGCCGGAGGCAGCGGCTGTGGCCGGAGGTGTTGGTGGCGGCAATGGTAACTGTAGGCGGCGGTGGCGATTACCGGAGGTGTTGGCGGCGGCGGGAGGTGGCATAAATGGTGGTCGGAGGCAGCGGCGGTGGCCGGAGGTGTTGGCGGCGGCAATGGTGACCGTAGGCGGCGGTGGCGATTGTCGGAGGTGTTGGCAGTGGCGGCGGTTGCCGGAGGTGTTGGCGGCGACTGGAGGTGGCACATATGGTGGTGGTTGAAAGTTGTTGTGGTGGTGGTAAAAAGAATATGAGTTGTTATTAATTAATCAAAATTTAGAATTTAAATTATTAGGATTTAAGATGGAATTAATTTTGTGAAATTGAGTGATTTAGAATTTCAACACAATTTCAATTCTAAATTTTAGTTATGTTCCAAACAATGAAATTGATTTTGGAGGCCCCAATTTCAATTTCAAGGTATGAAATTGGGGTATCAAAAACATATCCTGAGAAATTAACAAATTATCAAATATTAAGGCCATTTTTTTGCTTTGGTAAATTTTTTACTATCTATGTTCTAATTTCTTCGCTCCATAATAATGTTTATTTAAAAAAAAAAAACAATCCAAATGAAATTATATTTTCTAAGCCAAAAACTTGTAAAAAACGTATTTTTTATTAGCTTAACAAAAAACGTGTTTTCGCACATAACACACACACATTCTCAGCCTCTCTCTATCTCTAAAAGCTCTCTCCCCTCTCTCTCTATACGCAAACACATAGCTCCTCCAACAACGATCTTCTTCACGGTTCTTCACCTCCAACCATCTCTCCGGCCAAGACCAACATCAATTCTCCTTAAATCGTCTCCCTCTTCCTCAATCCCCATAGCCACCGAGCTCTCCCTCTCCAAATCAACCGGCAATTTCTCCACCATCTTCTCCGGCCAAACCCACCATCGACCTTACCTACCAAAACCTCACCCAATTCCCCTTCAATCGGTTCCAAACCCCCTCTTATCTCCCAGCCATGACGTCAACTTAATCCCTCCCAACCTTCACCAATCCAATTTCTCTCAACCTCTCCCCAAAGCCGCCGAACACAACCACTAACCGCTTCCCCTGTCCTAACCTTAAAAGCCGTTCACCACCTCCGTCCTCAACAAAATCAATCACAACCTCCAAGCCGTTAACCGCCACCGTTGCACAGCCAATTTTCGTTCAATCGAGATTAACGATTAGAGAGAGAGTTTGATTTGCGTTTAGAGAGAGAGAGTTTGATTTGCCCGTTTATTTATGTGCCAGTGTTAGGGATTTTATGTGCCAGTCTTAGTGTAAATTAATGCCAGTGTATGTATTTTTGAGTGTCAGTTTATGTATTTTGAGTGCCAGCAAAAAAGAGTACCAGTGCATGTGTTTTGGAGGATCGGTGCATGTGTTTTGGAGTGCCAGTGCATGTGTTTATAAGTGTCAGCAAAAAAGAGTATCATTGCTTGGTGTAAAAAAGTGCCAGCACATGTACACTGGCACTTATTGATACTACAACGGGCACTTTTATAAGTGTCAGTATCAATGTAAAAAAGTGTCAGTGTAATGGCTGGCAATTATTAACACTACCACTGGCACTTTTAATAACTGCCGTATCAATGTAAAAAGTGTCGCCGTACTCAGGCAATTTTTAACATTAACACTGGCACTCGAGAAAAGTGTCAGTTTCATGTTTATAAAACGTCAGTATGAAATCACTGGTCATTTGTAATATTAACACTGGCATTTATCATGGTTGCCAGTAATTACGAAAATGCCACCGTTTGTTTTGAGTAATAATGCCCAGCGCTTTGGAAAAACACGTTTTTCCTTATCTTAAGGAAAAACTAATTTTTTTATAATACCAACTCATTTTTTAAAGAAAATAGTTCTCAAATTACTTTTATCATTTTTTTTCTAGTTTATTATAAGTTCAAAAGGACGATAACATAAATATATATTTTTTAAATTAAACTTTATAAAAAATAAATATTTTCAATACATCCTATTAATAAAAAAGTCAAAATCTTGAGTAACTCTTGTGAAAATTTATTTTTTTTCAAAATGTTATAAAAAAATTAGTTTTTAGAACCGTTCATCACTCTTATTAGTTAGACTTAGTGCTTTAAAACTAGTTTTTTTTATGTTACAAAAAAACTAGTTTTTTCTAAGATTTTGGCCAAAATCTTAGAAAAAATTATTTTTTCCTAGAGTTTAGGAAAAACAAGTTTTAGAATCGGACGGTTCAACGCATAAAACGGGCGACGTATTATCTATAGTATAAATGAGGGAAGGGAGTGAACAGTTGAATGAATAGTTCCAAATAAGTTTTTTCCCATTTTGCCCTCATACAGGTCGGTTGTCCCATTTTTTCTTTTTTTAAAAAAATTTGTTAAAAAAAATTTAAAAAAAAAAACAAAAAAACCCGTGTCTTCCAAAAAAAATTCAAAAAAAAAAACCCCCCCGTGTCCTTGAACACGGACATATACTAGTTTTAAAAAACGGAGCTACCCGACTACATATAAATCACGCTGATGGCTGATGATACGTAGAAGTTAGAACAACAAAAGATAGGGCACATCCAATCATCAAGGGCATCACCTGACCTAAAAATCTCTTCGTTCGTAAGAATACAAAAACCAACTTATTAAATTAAAAAAAAAAAAAAAAAAACAAGACAAATGGAATTTTTTCGTCATTTTACGCCGTGGCAAACAAGCAATTATTTTGGCTGAAAACAAATGTGGCAAAATGTGATTGGGTGGTTTTTTTTATATATAAATTTGGACACGTGTCGGCCATTTGATGTGTCAGCCATTTGATGAAGGGTGTTATCGTCTTTTTCATGGAACGTGTGCTTCACGTGCCGACAATAGAGCGTGAAGGCAGATAAAATATTTTATTTTTTTTTTGCCACGTGTTTGGCTGGTAGGATTTTGGTTTTTTTTTTAACCCATTTCTTTTATCTAAATTATTTTATAATAAATTATTTTTTTTATTTTTTTACACCAAAATTCATAATTTTTTTTATCTTTTAATAGAGATTATTTTCATTTAATTTGGACACATAATTTTTATTTTTTTTAAATATAAATTTCTTAATCATCCTTTGTTAATTTTCCTTTTTAATTTGTCAATATCTTTGTTGTCAAAATTAATTAAGTGTGAATTATTTTTTTAATTATAAATGATAATGATAATAATTATAATTTTACTAATTATAAAAATAAAGAATACATAAAATAAAAGTGATGGGGTATAGTATAATGAGTTGGAAGGGGTAATATGGTTATTGAATTTATTTTAGTTCGATACATCAAACAATTTATTTAATTTATTTTAAAAAAAATTGAAGCATAGTAAATAAAGTATTAATAAAGGCTAATATCGGGAAAGATGGTCATCATTTTTTTTTAATAAATTTGGACACATGTCGGTTTCTATTTAATAAGTGAGATGGGTAATATGGTTATTGTGTTTATTTTAGTTTGATATATCAGACAATTTATTTAACTTTTTTTAAAAAAATAATCTTTGAAGCATATTAAATGAATTATTAATAAATTTGTCGATTTTTCAATTCTTCTAAAAAAGTTGTGTATTTATAAAGACGAATATTGGGAAAGATGGCCATCAAACAATTTCTTTATTTTATTTTTAAAAAAAAATGAAGCATAGTAAATAAATTATTAATAAAGATGAATATCGGGAAAGATGGTTATCATTTTTAAAATTTTGATTGAAGTGCATGTCAATATTCAAAGAAATATAGGTAATATAAATTGGTTTTTTAAAAGAGGGTGAGAAAGAAGTGGATTGAGTTTGATGAAGGAGTGGAAGGTTTGGGGATTTTTTTTTCATTTAACACAATTGTTAGTATTTTTTTGATTTTGATTTTTATTTTCAAAATTAAATAAGTTAAATTGAAAATAAATATCAAAATTATGTTCATGATGAGTTAATGTAAATAAATATGACATATTGTTTTCTAATTTTTATAATTTTTCCTCTTTTTTTTTCTTTCAATATATGTACTTATATAGTATTGTTTTCTTTACCATTTAAAGTTGGGCTTGAAAATTATGATAAATGGAGATAGTTACTCCTATTAATAATAATCTATATCTTTATATATATATATATATATATATATATATATATATATATATATATATATATATATATATATATATATATATATATATATATATATACACATATATATATAATATAGGGGATTTTGATGAATGTGGGTTTGGATTTCTATTTAATAAGTGAGATGTGGTAATATGGTTATTGTGTTTATTTTAGTTTGATATATCAAACAATTTATTTAATTTTTTTTTTAAATCTTTGAAGCATAGTAAATAAAGTATTAATAAATTTATCGATTTTTCTATTCATCTCAAAATATTGTGTATTATAAAGACCAATATCGGGAAAGATGGCCATCATTTTTAAAATTTTGATTGAAGTGTATGGCAATATTATAAGAAATAAAGATAGTATAAATTTGTATTTTAAAAGAGGGAGAGTAAGAAGAGGGTTGGGTTTGATGAGGAAGTGGGGGGGGGGAATTTATTTCATTTAACGAAATTGTTATTATTTTTAGGATTTTTATTTTTCTTCTAAAAATTAAATAAGTTACATTGAAAATAAATATCATAATTATGTTCATAATTTTTTAGAAGTACGAGCATGAGTTAATGGAAAATTTCCATTTGAAAAAGAATGATATTAATTTTTTGTTCTTATTTAAAAATTTCTCTTTATCAAAAAGAAATAAAATATCACCTATTTTTAACTAGATTTCCAATCTTCACCTTTTTTTTTTCTAATTTCAATAACTTATTTCGTATGTGATAGACATGTTCGTGTGTTTTATTTACTTTTTTAAATGATAAAATACTACAAAATTGTATATAGAGAAATGCATATTCCTTATGATTTTTATTTATTCCTATTTTATTGTTTTCTAATTTTTATGTACTGACAATGTAGTCTTTAAGGAAGTATTCCATAATGTATAAACGAATTGAGTTTTTGGTTTATTTTAGTTCAATTTTTGTCTTTTGAATATATAGTAACGTCCCGTGCATCTGTAAGTATCCCAATCTGGGTCGTTAATGTTCCGTCAGCCCAAATTAGTGATTTATAATCATTTAGGGGCATTTTGGACATTATTTTGACAATTTGAATGAGGAAGGACCTCTTAGGAATAAAAAAATATACAAAATCTCGCTGATATTTGTCATTTCCAATAAAAAAAGGAATATTGACCAAGAACAAAATGCCAAAACTGCTTTTCTGCACAAGACAGGCACGCGGCCCTCGGGGTAGCTGCCGTGAGAAGATTGCACCCCTGACAATCTTGTCCACGCGGATAAGATCAGCATCCAGCAACCCTATAAATTCAGCCCTTCTCCCTCAGTTTCAAAAGACCAAAAATTCATAAAATCTACTGTTACTCTGTCAAAATCCTCTCTCAAACAGCCCTCAACACTCTTACCACTCAAATTCCACACCAAATTCAACACCAAATCCACCCCTAAACCACTTCCAAGCCATTGAAGCCTTCAAACCATAACCACAAACCCAAGAATCATTGGTAAACTCTCACTCCCCCTACTCAAAACTGTTGGACAAAATGTGTAGGCTTCTCAAGAACTTAACTAGAAACTTAACAGAAAAAGATAACGGAGATTGGAAACAAAAGAATTCAAGTCGAGTCTTGTATTTAATACAATCTCCGTAAGAAGTTATTGCCCCGCACAGGTGCTTACGGTTTATATGGCAATCTTCTAGTAAGATAAAACGACTTATAAGTAAATGATAGGAGCACTCCAAATCAAATACTCTAGCGAACAACACAATGTTTGGAACTTTGGACTTTGAAGGATTTAATGCAACAATATGCAATGATTTGGGTATGTTAATCTATCTTACTAGAGGGTAGGAAGGGTCAGAATACTGTATATTATTAATTGAAATTCGGAGGGGAAGTATATAAAGAGAGTCAAAGGGTTTGGTGGCTTTTCCCTTGAAAAGTCACAACTTTTCGGGTATAACAGCACTTTGCACGGCCGTGTCCAATGAATTGCACGGCCGTGCAAGGCAATATGCACGGTCGAGTTCATGGCTCTGCACGGTCGAGTGGCAAGGCAAGGCACGGTGCACGGCCGTGTCCTAGACACTTGCACGGCCGTGCAGAAGCTTCTTCACCGCTCGTCGCCACTTTAGCCACAACAAGTCCACACCAATTTTGGGACCAACCCAAAACACACTTTGACCCAATATTTAAGTTACAAATCATTTGTCATTAATTTCTCATTCACACGGAAATGGTTTTGAGACTTTAAATGAGTTATATATAATCTACAACAAATGTAGATTACCATTTGTAACTAGTTCTGTTAACACATAACGAACTTCCGTTAGAAATCTAGATCAACGTTAAGTTAAACTTAACTTTCCGTTATCCATTTCCAACAATCCCCCACATGAATGACAATTAATGCATGTATGCAAATTCGTCCAAAGTTCCGGCGAACTATTATTACATCGGGATAGATAGCTTGTGGCCTTGAATCTTCCCTAGTGAAATATTATCGGATATACTAGCCATTTGGTAGCGAGTCGCTTTGAACCGTGTCGGATGTATACCAAGACAATAATACTCACATAATAATATCTCTAACCATTGTTGTTCTCACGTTTTTGTCCATTTTGGCCCTGGACCGTATCTCATTCATAAGCGTTCATTTAGAGGCGGCCTTATTACCTCTCGCTTTATATAGGTGATTCTCACTATAAGGAGTATCATGCACTACTCCACCCGTAGGTATAGAAATCATTAAAAGTTTTCTCAACTTATCCTCACCACCTTTGCATGTGCTAGTACTTGGACGTTACGGGAATGAGTATTCAACATCTACTAGGTTAATAAACCGAGTTGTTGTTTCCAAGTAACTCTACTAGAACTTATAACTTGGTTGTCTCATTGAACCAAGGGCCTGGGATCTCCATTTCTCAAGGTTGAGTGTCCGCTATAAGTTCTTTTGTTGTGGGTTTTAAACCCATTCCCCTTAACAGTTTATACAGTTGATCTCTATTACTACCCTTAGGTAGACGGATCCGATTTTGACTTTACATGGCTAGTTGTGACAGTCGCATATTGAGATCAATTGTACTTATGGTAGTGTGTCTAAGACCATTATGTCTAGACTTACCATGACGTTCTACACCTTTTCCTATTTTTCATTGTCGTCACAATGCCTTAGGTCATGTAGACACAAGCTTATTCCACGAAGGAATATCTTTCAAGACCATTCAACTTACATAGGAATTGTAATCTTTTAATCATAAGTATATCCTTAAGTACACCAAGTACTTATGATTATAATATTCCAGTGATTGATTACAATTACAATTAGACCTTTAGTCTATCTAGAATGATCAGTCCTTTCGAGTGATCAAATTCTTCTATCGGTCAGTTTCTTCAAGTGGTTATTATCTCTGTGCAGTTCCGGACTTCCCAAGTATTCAGTATCTCTAAGTGGTTTGACCTCCTTAGAGTCTACCTTTCAGAGATCTACTTTACAGAGATTACCTCTCAAGAATCTACCTTACTAGAGTACACCTCTCAAGAATTTATTCGAACTTTCGAAGTACTTTTTCAAGATAATGGGATTGTGAAGGAACTAATCCTTCAGATGATCTAGAGATCTTTATCTCTAATATAACATCGGCTAATCCCATATCTTTCATGTCAAAGTTCTTCTTTAACATGTCTTTGGTATTCATGATCAATTCATGACTACCATTGTTATCCACGTAAGGACGAGACTATTAACAAATGATTCGTATGTTCTTTTAATGTATGTAGACACATTTGTCACATTCATTAATCTTGAATCCATTTGATAACATAGTTCTATCGAACTTCTTATGCCACTGTTTAGTTGCTTGTTTAGTCCATATGAATACACAAGTAGATCCAGCACGGTTGTGCGACATAGAACGCTTCTGTTGTGTCATTTTGGATAATCTTGCATGAATCATAATGTCCTTTTGACAACTATCCTGGCTTTCTACTTATCAAGCAGATCCATAGGCTTTATACTTTCTTTTTAAGAATCCAATTGCAACCTAATGGTTTGCAACTTGGAGGGAGATCTACCAATTCCCAAGTATTATTAAGCATTATGAATCTTTATCTCATTGTTAATAGCCTCTTTCCAGAACGAACTATCCGGACCAGATAACGCTTCCTTAACAGTTGCTGATTCGTTTTCCAACATAAATGATAGAAAATCAGGACCAAAAGACTTTTCCACTCTTGCCCTTTTACTACGTCTAAGTCCTTCATCCTTAACTTTGAGATGGACCGTTTGTAGTCTAATGTTTAAAGGTTTCATCCTTGGCATATCTAGTTTTGCAACCCAATGGTTCGCATAGGAAGATCAACCATCTTCCAAAATAGAATAGGATGCATTTGTCCTTCAACTGTATCTTGGTTTTTCTTCTTATTAAGAAGACCACCACCGTTTCTATAAATTTTCTTATTAAAATTTATGCATTTCCTGTCATTTCAAGGAAGTATATTCTCAAAGAATATAACATGTCTTGCTTAAGTATTTCTACTTTAGCCGAATACCCCCACAGTTTAGGTATTCATAAAACATCTTACGAATACTTCAAATTCGTTAGGAGTTTTTATCATCAAATAACTTCCACATATATGATGATCCATTCTTTTAACTGTTAACAGTTTAACAGTTTCTGTTAATACTAGAAGTTCATATCAATAGAACTTATGTATTTAGCTTGTACCCCCACACTTGAGGTGTACCTCCACATATCAAATATTTTATGAATGTCCTAATTCATATTTAATATTTTCTTTTATGTGGAGTCATTTCATTGTAATAACCAAGTTATCTACAATGTCTTTCATCTCCATATCTATGTTTAAGTGAGGTCTCTTCAACCATTTTTCCCCGTAAGGAAACTCGTTTGAAGAATACTGCATTTTTCATTTCAAATTTGTTCGTCACAAATCTATATGCAATACTGTTAGTTTGCATATCCAATGGAAACGTAATCCATGGTTTTGGGTCCTATCTTAACCTCTTTAGGTTTAGATATTTCTACCTTTGCTAGGTATACCCACATAAGACGGAACTTATCAATAAGGAGTTCACCATCTCCTTAAAAGTTCTATCTTCCTTTTTCAATTGATTTGAGTCTGTAAGAAGCATTCGTTTGATAAATAAGTGTCAGCGTCCCAACAATTATTTTTCAAACGGTACTACATACTAACCACCTCTATCACTTCGAAACTCTTAATTGCTAATTAAGATGAATCACAAACCTTATTGTTTACTTAAAACTTTAAGGTTTTACTATTCCAAAAGACGAACTTTTGCATTATCAAATGCAATCATAAATAGAAGTAAAGAACTATCTATTTACTATCTCTGGTTTGAACTGATTTCTACAAAAGAAATCACAATTGATTTGCGAATCAAACTTCATTTTAGGTAGTAATTTTAAATTAACTCGTCGACTTAGTGAATTTAAATTTACTTAACCTAATTGAACACGCCATAACAATTGGAACACTTCAAACCAAGTAAATAAAATTTGAAATTTTATTCTTCGCACTTAGACGGATAAACAATTACAATTTAAGTTAAGGAGTCCTTCAACAAGGTACCCTTTACTAACACAATAACCACATTTGGTCTATTCAATCTTATGCCCCTAGGCTAAGTTGATCAAAGTCCAATGGAACATTTCTATCTTCGTTCACAATGGCTTGAAGAGGGTTTCCATCTTGGTTGTTGATTCTAGGATGTCGACATTCCCTAGCCACATGCCCGGGTTTGCCACAATTAAAACAACTTCCTTTGACCTTCTTGGCGGTCCTCTTCACTTTCCCGGTTTTCTTTCTCTTGTTTCCGGTACTTCTTTCCATCAAGTTCATTTCCGGTCTTTTAGTCACAATACACATAGCATTGTGCATCTCGAGAAAGTCCCAAAGTTCTCTCGCGGTCTTTAAGCCACAACACACCTTGTATTGTGCGTAATCCAAGTCATTAAGAATATAATTGCGACACAAGAAATCGCTGTGATTCCATGTATCCAAATCATTATTTGCTTTGGATTCATCCTCGTCGGATATCAATGGTGGATATTCCCAAAGAAAATGCACCAATTTTAATGTTGTCAAATAGACCAACATTTTCTGTTGCCACCTTTTAAAGTTCATCCCGGTAAGAATACCCGGTCTTTCCGCATGTACGAACACATGAGACGGAGGGAGAGCATTAAGAGGTGCAACCCTTGAGGTTGTACGGGAAGGAGGTTTCTTACCATGAACCGGGTGAGACGGTGTAACATTGTTGAACGTAGCGTCACCTTGAGAAGGAGGCGTCACATTCCCTTGACTTGATTCTGTGGAGTCTTTCTCGTTTGCCATCTTGAAGATCTTGAAGAAGCGTAAATAACTTCTTACGATTGTTGGACAAAATGTGTAGGCTTCTCAAGAACTTAACTAGAAACTTAACAGAAAAAGATAACGGAGATTGGAAACAAAAGAATTCAAGTCGAGTCTTGTATTTAATACAATCTCCGTAAGAAGTTATTGCCCCGCACAGGTGCTTACGGTTTATATGGCAATCTTCTAGTAAGATAAAACGACTTATAAGTAAATGATAGGAGCACTCCAAATCAAATACTCTAGCGAACAACACAATGTTTGGAACTTTGGACTTTGAAGGATTTAATGCAACAATATGCAATGATTTGGGTATGTTAATCTATCTTACTAGAGGGTAGGAAGGGTCAGAATACTGTATATTATTAATTGAAATTCGGAGGGGAAGTATATAAAGAGAGTCAAAGGGTTTGGTGGCTTTTCCCTTGAAAAGTCACAACTTTTCGGGTATAACGGCTTTGCACGGCCGTGTCCAATGAATGCAGGCCGTGCAAGGCAATATGCACGGTCGAGTTCATGGCTCGCACGGTCGAGTGGCAAGGCAAGGCACGGTGCACGGCCGTGTCCTAGACACTTGCACGGCCGTGCGAAGCTTCTTCCCGCTCGTCAGCCCTTTAGCCACAACAAGTCCACACCAATTTTGGGACCAACCCAAAACACACTTTGACCCAATATTTAAGTTACAAATCATTTGTCATTAATTTCTCATTCACACGGAAATGGTTTTGAGACTTTAAATGAGTTATATAATCTACAACAAATGTAGATTACCATTTGTAACTAGTTCTGTTAACACATAACGAACTTCCGTTAGAAATCTAGATCAACGTTAAGTTAAACTTAACTTTCCGTTATCCATTTCCAACAAAAACTCCTTTGTTCATGTATGAATTTCATTTCTCCATGATGTGATTCTACTTGATTTTTGTTTATCTCCCTTTTCCTTTGTCCTAGGATCCAAGAGGATCACCATGAAACTCATTTCCATGGATGATTCTCTACAAGGATCCACACTTTAAATTATGTATTTCCCTTGTCCCTTTACATTAACTAGTTCTTGTTTGTTACTTGATCTCTTGACCTAAAATATGGTCATCTTGGAATTCATCTCCATAGATGATCACATTAAATGGTCCACATCTTTATTTTCATGCCTTTTTATATTATTAGTCTTTACTTGCCTACTTGACCCAAAATGTGATCATCTTGGAATCAATTTCCATGGATGATCATATTAAATGGTCTAAATTGTCTACTTCCTTGCAAATTCCCCTCCCCTTTGTCTAAGATGCTTACCTTGGAACATTTTCCTTGGATGAACATCATCTAGACATACAAAATGGGTCACACAAGATGTAAAAGATACGCTTGAGTATAGGTCTCAAGGTTGGTCTTCCCATGACCACCTTAGAGACCTTCCTCTAAAGTTGATACATCTTGACCTACCTCCCTTGTCAACTTACTTTTTATGTCAAAATCCTCCTCTCCCAATCAAATGAAATGCTCACAAAGTCCCAACGTACCCCCGGGATGACTTGATTAAGTGGATTCATCACTTATGACCACTAATCCAAGTCTAGGGAAATAGAGGACAAGCATGGATGCCAAAAATCTAAATCCCCCTTTGCTTTCTGTCTTTCAGTTACAATTCCAGTTAAGTCCTGTAAATCCAGTTAACTTTCTGGAAATTACAGTGACTAAACTGGAAACTGTAAAATATTGACACTGTAGGTTAGCCCGCGCGGATAAGATTGCACTGCAATCTAGTCCACGCGGATGATATTGTCATTTGCAAACAGTCCCTCAATTTTCTGTTATTTTCAGTTTAATCACTGTTTTCAAACTGCTTTTCAGTTCAGTCCCTAAAGTCCCAATTATTTTCAGAAAACCCCTTTTAAAACATACACACACACACAACAAAAATTTCAAGTGAGGAAGACTCGTCGTACGAGGCATTCCGGGTGAACACTAACGTTCTTCCCGTAATGTAACATGACCTCCGAACTCATTTTCTCTAAATATTGGTTATTTTTCAAAGTTTTGGCCCTTAAACTAAAAACGGCGTGGCGACTCCGAAAAGAGAAAAAAGGAAAAAACAAAATTGCGGATGCACATCATCACAGCCTCACACGGGATTCAATCTAGTGGGGATTAAAAATGTCGAGTCTAGTATTTAAAAAGTGCTATAATGGATTTAAATCACTTATAGTTTTAGTGTTAAAAAGTGTCGGGGCATGTAATTGAGTTTCGGTGTTGTTATAAAAAAATGTCAATTGTATTCTTAAAAAGTGCCTATATGTGTCACATTAATACTTGCACATTTAACTGTGACACTGACACTCTTTTGACACTAACACCGGCTTTGTTAAATGCACTAACACCGGCTCGGTTAAACAAATGCACCAACATTTTTTTTTACAATGCACTGACAGTTTTTAACCATGAACTGACATTTTCAAATACACAAGCGGATACAAATAAACATATGCGATGACAATCTAAAATATATGCACCGACAGTTTTAATCACGCAAAATGACATTTTTAAACCCACAAGCTAGCAGTTTTAGACACACAAACTACAAACAATTTACTTAACTTATATCCTTAAAGAGTGCCTAGATGTGTCACATTAATAACGACACATTTTAACCCTAACACTGACACTATATTGACTCTAGCACTGACTATATTAAACAAATATACTAACATTTTTTTTCACAATGCATCGACAGTTTTTAACACACGAACTGACATCTTCAAACACACAAACGGACAATTTTAAACAAATAAATACATGCAATGACAATCTAAAACACACGTATCGGCATTTTTAATCACGCAAACTTGCATATTAAACCCACGAGACGACAGTTTTAGACACACAAACTACTAATAATTTACTCGGCTTCTATCTCTAAATCAAAATTATCAAGTCAATGGATTTATTGATTGTAACAACATTTATCTCCTTTTAATTACAATTTTCAATTGCATAGTATTTGTTGTACATTGGCTTCTTAACCTGACCTCTGACAATGAATTTATTGGAGAAGGGAAAGCCGACAATTCAAATCAAGGACCATGAAGCTTTTCATGGAGCTCATCAAAAGTTATTGGATTTTCACGGCTGTGAATGACATTGATGATGCTATCATAACTATGATCATCAATTTGTTTAAGGATTTTGTCCACGAGATCATCAGGATCAAGAGGCCTACCAAGAGAAGCAAGTTGGTCGGCACAGGATTTCATGTCTTGCATGTAATCAGAAACGGATCGGTTCCCTTTGATAATACTACGAAGGCGGTCCTTAGTTTGTTTGAGATGACCCTTAGAAGGATTAGCATAGGTTTTGGAGAGGGTTTTCTGTCACGACCCTAATCTTAGGCACCATTTTAGCACACGTTGAGCACGTGGGGTTGGGGTTGTAGTATCTCATTTTATGCTACTTGTTAAGTTTATGTGTTTATTTTATGTTTTTGACAACTTATATGAATTTAGGGTGATAATAAAATTTAGTTAATGATTTAGGTTCTAAATGAAATAAATATAAAGTGTTGTAGTGAAGTTATAATAATTGAAATTTTAAATATTGAGATTATAAATGTTGAGGTACTTTAGTGTCAAAGTTGATAGTTAAGGTTGTTAGCTAGAATGGTTCAAGCTTTGAGGAGCTAAGGTGTAAGTTGTTAGTGTTTACCTCATTTGATCTTCATGGAAAATTCATTTTAACAAAACCCATTTGTTCCTCTGTTCCTAAGAAAGAAAAAGAACCAAAACCCTAACCTTCTTCCAAAAATTTTAGCCAACTCAATTCCTTTCCGTTTTTGAATCCGTTCGCGTATTATTGTTCGTGGCGCCGAGGGGAGCGTATCTAGCCGAAAAAAGAATTCTTTATTTTCGCATTATTCCGATAAGTTATTATAGTTTTCCTTCAATAATTGTTCATTTAATGGGCAAGATTGAGATTGTTGTTGTATAAATGTTGTTTGTTATTTTGGGAGTAATTTTACTTGAGTTGGAAAGCTAGTGAAATAATTTGGGCTGAAGTGGTTAGGATGTTGGTATTAAGTTGAAAGGATAGTGTGAATACCCCGTCCCGATGCAACGCGCATTCGGAAGTTTGAAATAAATTAATTATATAAAGTCGGATCGAAATGGGATATTCATTTAGTGACACTCGCTTTAAACCATATTAAAATATTAGTTTAATTTTGAGAGTCGCCACGCCACTTTGATATAGCCCAAAGCTTTGAAAAAAGGCTAAACATGTAATTGGGTTCGGGGGTCAAGTTACAACAGAAGAAGAAACGCTATCACTCCTATTGCCCGACGGATCGGTCTTTCTAGCATATGGGGTGTTGGTTGTGTGCGGTGTTTACAGGAATAGATAGAAGAAACGGGATCATGCATAAGGAGGAGGGGAGAGAAAGAATTAATTGATGATCACACCCTAGAACCTTTGAGTTAGGCCCTCGAAAGGTGCACTAATCAACGTTCATCCTTGGGGGATTGTTGATCATGGGATAATTATAACTAAGGTGGAAGGAAAGAAATAGTTCCTAGATCCATTGGGTTTCTTAGGGCGAAACCTTAGATCATCCTCGGCTATTACATATTTAAATATATTAAAACAACCCTAAATCTAGCATATATGACATAAGCAAGAAATAAAGTAATTAAAATATACTAAGCATGCAAACAATAATAATAATAAAGACAATAATAATAAAGAACAAAAATATTAAAAAGAGTCTTACCAATTGTAGCAAGACTTTGAGGTCGAATCTAGGGCGATTCGAAGAGAGTAAGAAAAACTGTGGGTAAAGCAAGTGTAATCTCGCTTCTCCCGAGTAAATTGTGTGTGATGGAACAAATCAAGTGTAGTCTTGATTTCTCCGTGTGAAGATATGTTGTGAGATAATGTGTGGAAAGGAAATTCAAGTATAGTCTTGATTTTCCCTTTGAAAATTGTGTGTGATGGAACAAATCAAGTGTAGTCTTGATTTCTCCGTGTGAAGATATGTTGTGAGATAATGTGTGGAAAGAAAATTCAAGTATAGTCTTGATTTTCCCTTTGAAAATTGTGTGTGATGGAACAAATCAAGTGTAGTCTTGATTTCTCCGTGTGAAGATATGTTGTGAGATAATGTGTGGAAAGGAAATTCAAGTATAGTCTTGATTTTCCCTTTGAAAATTGTGTGTGATGGAACAAATCAAGTGTAGTCTTGATTTCTCCGTGTGTTGTGCAAATAAACCAAGTTTAGTCTTGATTCGCGTACTGAGAGAAAGTGTATGGGGCAATGTGGAAAAAGACTGTGTGGGAATCAAAAGCCAAGTATTTGACTTTTGCGGGAGTCACCCCTAAGATTTGACTGCCCGGGGGGTCACCCAAAGATTTGACTGTCCGGGGGGTCACCCAAAGATTTTGTGAGAGTTTGACTTCTGCGGGACGGACCCTTTGAAGATGCGGACGGACCCTTTGAAAAATGCAGGGACGGACCCTTTTGAAGATGCGGACGGACCCTTGAAATGGAGGATAGACCTACTGAAATGCGGGGCGGACCCCTTGAAGATGCGGGCGGACCCTTTGAAGATGCGGGACGGACCCTTTGAAAGTACGGGACGGACCCTTTGAAATGGAGGATAGACCTCTGAAATGCGGGACGGACCCCTTGAAGATGCGGGACAGACCCTTTGAAGATGCGGGACGGACCCTTTGAAAGTACGGGACGGACCCTTTGAAATGGATGATAGACCTCTGAAATGCGGGACGGACCCTTTGAAGATGCGGGACGGACCCTTTGAAGATGCGGGGCGGACCCTTTGAAATGGAGGATAGACTCTGAAATGCGGGACGGACCCTTTGAAGATGCGGGGCCGGACCCTTTGAAATGCAGGGCAGGACCCTTTGAAGATGCGGGACGGACCCTTGAAATGGAGGATAGACTCTGCGAAATGCGGGGACGGACCCCTGAAGATGCGGGACGGACCCTTTGAAGATGCGGGACGGACCCTTTGAAGCAGGGACGGACCCTTTGAAATGGAGGATAGACCTCTGAAATGCGGGACGGACCCTTTGAAGATGCGGGACGGACCCTTTGAAGATGCGGGACGGACCCTTTTGAAATGGAGGATAGACCTCTGAAATGCGGGACGGACCCTTTGATATGCGGGACGGACCCTTTGAAGTGGAGGATAGACCTCTGAAATGCGGGACGGACCCTTTGATATGCGGGACAGACCCTTGAAATGGAGGATAGACCTCTAAAATGCGGGAAACTGTAGCTGCCAAAGGACTTAGGCTACTGTTTACTGATGAAGAATAGTTGTGTGAATTGATTGGGATTATTATGGCTTCCCGAGCCGAAGAACCAAGCGATTAAAAGATTGGGATAATCATTGCTAAGGCTTAGAGAGGAGTCTTGTCTCCTAGGCTTAAGGCTAGGGTTTTAGAGAGGCATTTGTCACCTAGGCTTAAGGCTAGGGTTTAGAGAGGTATTTGTCACCTAGGCTTGAGGCTAGGGTTTAGAGAGGTATTTGTCACCTAGGCTTGAGGCTAGGGTTTAGAAAGATATTTGTCACCTAGGCTTGAGGCTAGGGTTTAGAAGGGTATTTGTCACCTAGGCTTGAGACTAGGGTTTAGAGAGGTATTTGTCACCTAGGCTTGAGGCTAGGGTTTAGAAAGATATTTGTCACCTAGGCTTGAGGCTAGGGTTTAGAGAGGTATTTGTCACCTAGGCTTGAGGCTAGGGTTTAGAAGGGTATTTGTCACCTAGGCTTGAGGCTAGGGTTTAGAGAGATATTTGTCACCTAGGCTTGAGGCTAGGGTTTAGAAGGGTATTTGTCACCTAGGCTTGAGGCTAGGGTTTAGAAGGGTATTTGTCACCTAGGCTTGAGGCTAGGGTTTAGAGAGATATTTGTCACCTAGGCTTGAGGCTAGGGTTTTACATTTGCGGTAAGTCTAAACAAGGCAGTTTGAGCAGAAAGGTTATTGGTTTAAACTAGGCGAGGCCGAGTAAGTGTCGATGATAGAAGGTGGGACTAGGTAAGTTTGATGTCCAGAGATAAGGGCCGAGTCATCTTGAGAGAGAGGCGTCTTTGATAGACTTGAAGAGTTTGAAAATTTGTGGAGACCAAAGAGTGATTTTGTAAACAAGGTACCAAGGAGGACAATATTTTGAAAGCATGTTTATTTGATAAAGAGGCCTTTATGATTAATCATGTTTCTAACTAACTCAAAGAGTTTGCCACATGCTGATCTTGATGACAAGGGATGCCCTTCATGCTAGATATGACTTCATTGGAGCTCCGATTTTTGTTAGAGCCCTTTGGCCTTTTCTGAAGAACCACATAGTCGACCCATTTTTGTTGAGGGGAGCCCCAATGTTTGATGAAGTGACCTTGGCGAAGTCCCAGTTGATGATGAATGGCGAAGCCCCAGTTGATGATGCAGAGCAAACCTGAAGAGAGCCTGAGAGAACAGCTTAACAAAAGCCCCAGCTTGGAGAGATTCAATGCATCCCTATTTGCAGACAGAGTCATCTTGCGGCCACGGGGGCGACCCCTCGTTTCGAACAATGGTCAATCGATTGGCCGGACAAGACTCGGAAATGTATATTTGCAGGGGTGCATTTTTTCGAAGGTGGGAATGGATCCCGAGTTCGTGTATGACACTCTCGCTTTTTGGGTTTGACTCTTTTGGGAGAGTATAAGCATCACCAGGTGTGGAAAAGTGTATGGAAGCCCCTGCAGACAGAAAGACAGTGTTTGGCTCTATTTTCCTATGATGTAGAAAAAGAAGACTTGTCGAGACATTTGAAGAATTATTTTATTCAGAATTATATCTTGATTGCTCGTGAATGGACCTCACTGATTGGTTTATCAAATTCCAATTATATAGGTAAACAAATGAATGTTTTGATTTGAAGGTGAAATCTGGCTTGTCTTTTAGAAGGAGAAGGATGTTCCGTTGTTGCTTGCTGCTCGGTTCGGTGGTAATTGTGGTGCGGGCTGCCGTTGCATTGATCTCCTTCATGGGAAAGAATGAAAAAATAGAAAAAAGATTGGGGTGGAAGAAAAGGTGGGAATTGACTGATTATAACCCAAAGATTTTTTCATTCCTTCAAGTGAAGATTCTTTGTTCCTTTGTTCTCGCAAGCCGAGGGGAGTAGTTCCTGGCGCGTGTCTCCTTGCTTTTACCAGAGTGCCGCTGAGAGGCACGGATGCGAAGCCCCAGTGAGACTTTTGCAGACAGTGTTTGAGGAGTCGAATGAACGAATTTCAAGAATAGGACGAGTTCCCAAACTTGGAGAGAGTATGTAATATGCTCACGTAGGATAACAAGTGACTCAAAAATCTGAATATGCATTTCTTTTGAATAATCTTTTGAGAATGCTATCCGGTAGTGGTTGTAGCTGGGCTTTGGATTGCGATCGATCATTAGGTGATGATTAACATGACCTCTTAAAGTGAGAGGTCGGCTGGGCCTTTTGCTGAGAGGTTGGTTTGAGGGATGTGTTTGGGATTTCTAAGGTGAAGGGATTTTCTTGTTGCTGCTTCTTCAGAACCTATAAGAGTGAGGTTAACTTTGATTTTGATAAGGTCAAGGGTGGTGATGGAATCCTCTAAAAGTGAGAGGATGGACTTTGGAATTGGTTTACGGGATTTGTCCAAGAGGGAATTTTTGTTGCTTCTTCTCGCGAGTTTGTCGTGGTTTCAGCAGGTAACTTGATCATGATAGGATCTTCACTCGACGTCTCATTTTCACAACCTTTGAGATGGGAGGTTCACTTCGGGGTGATTTTTTTTTTTTTAACACCCTCTTATCGAGAAAAGCCTTCGGATTTGTTTGCTCGCGATAGCCTCTAGTGTGTGCCTTAGGATGGTTTTACCTTTTCCTTCTTGGGCTTGGAGGTGGTCCCTTCGAGGGAGCCCCTTGTATGAGTTTCTTTTGTATTCCGCCTTTCTTGAGCTTGGAGGTGATTACTTCCTTTGTGAGTCGAGGGAGCCCCTAGTATGGGCTTCTTCCTTAGGGTCTCAAAACTTGTCGATCTTGAAATGAAAGGGTATTATTTAGTGAGGATAAGGTTATGGCTTCCTATGGTGAGAGGTTTAAGCTTCAATCGCTACTGGATAGCATTCTCAAAAGAGTATTTAAAATAAATGCAAACTCAATTAACCGACTTATTAAGTAAGGCAGAATATATTCGGACCATAAGAAAGATATGTGAGCATATTCAATGAAAGCTTATCGATCGAATGGAAAATCAGAGGAGACGCGAGATTGGGGGGTTGGTGAGCCCCAAGTTGATATTCATGCAACACTTGTGAAGGATAGGAACAACTCCTTGCATCCTCTTTAAATTGCAGTGGCGTGAGCAGCTATTTTCTGATGATGAGCAACAACGGTCTTTGCTTATCTTGACCATATGGAAAGGAGGTCAAGTGGGGGAGAGTGTATTTGGGGAAGTGTAGGCTCGAGGGAGCATAGGGGGAGTGTACAAGGAGAGGGTCTGGCGATAGTGTATGGAAGGTATATGGTGGAGTATGGGAAGAGTGTATAAGAGAGGGGTGTATAGGGATGGTGTATATGAAGAAGGAACGGTGAGTTGTTTACTCCAATCAAAGCATTCATTCATTGTTTACTTTATTAGCCGGCGAGTTTATCAGTGAGATTAGCAACCAAGTGATAATTATAAATAAAACAATCTTCTTGAAAGTAATGCGAGATTATGTCTCAAGTCTAGAGAGAAAAGAAAGAAAGACTCTTTTATTATTGAAGCAACTAATCTAAAGTGGACATTACATATCAATGCCCAAAGTGGAAGTAAGAAAGACACACTAGAACCTACAAGACTGAATGAATCTAAATCCTTCCTTGAAGTACGAGGGCTTCTTCATTAATGAGGCCTTGGTTGATCAAATTTTGAATCAAGCGCTTCGGCTTACGGTTGTCGATGGCATGCCCAATGTACTTGTGGTATCTGCAAAACTTGGATGTATCCAAGTTAGATCTCGGGTTAATAGGCTTGTAATTCTCGAGCGGCTCGATCAAACTCTTTTCCACCAAAATGTCGAAGAACTCACCCACAGGCATTCCTAAGTCATCAAAATGTTCCTTGTTGATCTTCTTCTCGGGTATTGATGCCTTTAGTTGGTTGGTGGCCACAGCAGGCATCCTGAATGAGAAATTCTGATGTGTTGAACCATAAGTGGGACCATAAGCATGTGGATGATAGGGACCCTGGAATTGAACAGGAGGAGGAACTCTTCTCAAGCATTCTTGGATGTAGGACAAATGGTATTGCTCAATTTCATGCATGTCTTTGAGGAGGTTAATCACTCCCAACCTCATGTTTGAGACTTCTTTGAGGGCTTCAATGCTTTTCTCCAGAGACATGATGTGGAATTACAGCCAGAACATACGGCGGAGTCAAACCAATGAGTTGAATTAGATTCATAATTAATCTTAAGGCATCCTTGAGAAAATATTTGATCTCCACAATTTGAGAGTTTGACCGGGCTGAAGTTGCCTACGTAACCCTTACCATTTAAGGTATGAGTCTCAGGTCACCGTAGTTCGAGGGGGCCCCGATTGATGATACAACCAGGGTTAAGTTTTAGAGAAAGAGAGAGGATGAATGTAAAAGAGTCCGTTTGGTGAAAAAGGGAGAGGAAGATGACTCGATCCTTGGTCAAATGAGGGTGATCTAGGTGAGTTAATTTGGTATTGGATGAGGATTGGCCTTGGTTGGTCTTTGGCTGAAGGGTGCTAGAGATAAAGGATCTAAACTATGAATGGTTTTAAGGTTAAGGGAGCAGACTATGGAAGGTTCAAGAGATGAGAGGTAGAACTTTGAAGGGTCCTAACTTATAGAAAATGGGGGTCTAAGGTAGAGGAGTGGACCATGGATGGTCCAAGAGACGAGGGTGGACCTCGAAGAGTCTCAGGTGGAAGGGTGGACCTTTAATGGTCCTAGATAGAGAGAGTGGACCTCGAAGGGTCCTAAATTGAGGAGTGGACCTTGAAGGGTCCAAGAGAAGAAGAGCGGACCTTGAACGGTCCAAGATAAGAGGAGTGGACCTTGAAGGGTCCAAGAGAAGAAGAGCGGACCTTGAACGGTCCAAGATATGAGAAGCGGACCTTGAAGGGTCCAAGAGAAGAAGAGCGGACCTTGAACGGTCCAAGATATGAGGAGCGGACCTTGAACGGCCCAAGAGAAGAGGAGCGGACCTTGAACGGTCCAAGATATGAGAAGTGGACCTTGAATGGTCCAAGATTGGGAGAGTGGACATGGTATAGGAAGAGCACCACGAAGGGTCAAAGAGTGGACCTTGAACGGTCCAAGATAGAGAGACTGGACCTAGGGCGGTCCGCAGTAGAGGGTGTGGACCTTGAAGGGTCCAAGAAGTAAAGAGCGGACCTCGGAGGGTCCTAGAAATGGAGAGTGGACCTTGAAGGGTCCAAGAAGTAAAGAGCGGACCTCGGAGGGTCCTAGAAATGGAGAGTGGACCTTGAGGGGTCCAAGAAGTAAAGAGCGGACCTCAGGGGGTCCTAGAATGGAGAGTGGACCTCGAAGGGTCCAAGAAATGAGTGGACCTCGGAGGGTCCTAGAATGAGAGTGGACCTCGGAGGGTCCTAGAAATGAGGAGTGGACCTCGGAGGGTCCTAGAAATGAGGAGCGGACCTCGGAGGGTCCTAGAAATGAGGAGCGGACCTCGGAGGGTCCTAGAAATGAGGAGCGGACCTCGAAGGGTCCTAGAAATGAGGAGCGGACCTCTGAGGGTCCTAGAATGAGGAGCGGACCCTGAGGGTCCTAGAAATGAGGAGCGGACCTCGGAGGGTCCTAGAAATGAGGAGCGGACCTGAGGGTCCTAGAAATGAGGAGCGGACCTCGGAGGGTCCTAGAAATGAGGAGCGGACCTCGGAGGGTCCTAGAAATGAGGAGCGGACCTCGGAGGGTCCTAGAATAGAGGAGCGGACCTCGGAGGGTCCTAAAAATGAAGAGCGGACCTCGAAGGGTCCTAGAATAGAGGAGCGGACCTCGGAGGGTCCTAGAAATGAAGAGCGGACCTCGGAGGGTCCTAGAAATGAGGGATAGTTAAGCACTTTATTTACAAAAAAGCCCTCTATTTTATAGAACCTACTCTTGGTTGGAAGGGATACCCCTTTTTCGCAACTAACTAAATGTCCTAAAGTGGTGGATCCTAACGACTAACCGTCTCATATAGACATTTAATATGATGTTTATGGGAAGTACTACAGACTCATGATAGGACAAGATCAAGCATTCAAACTTTACATGGTACGTCCTCTAAAAGGAAATCAATTTTTTGTGCTCTTAATCTCTCGATAGATCTTGACTTATCATTGATTCGCAGTGACTTAACATAAAGACCTTATTAATTGTCTATATAAAAAAGCTAGTCAAACCAACCGGTCACATGGAGTGTATTCCTAGTAAAGTGGGTGACACAAGGGTTAGATTTCAGGCTCCCATCGTGCAGCCGAAGCGCACTGATGAGTGGATGGCCAAGTGAGACTCGAAAGGGAGGCGACATGATCACCACACTTCCCGCACTTTGGCTTCTCCGAAGGGTTAAAGGGTGTCTGTGCAGTGTGACACGGACTCTAGTGGTAGTGTGAGGTAAAAAGTCTAATTCTTTTTTTTTAAGGAAAAAAGAGAAAGATTTTTTTATGAGATGCATGCATGCAATGCAGCAGTTAAGAATAGGAGAAAAAGAAAAAGGAAGTAAAATACAACACCACTAAGAAAAACGAAAGTCTGACCCACTTAGTTTGAAGAGATTTCAAAACAGTCCCCAGCGGAGTCGCCACTGTGAATACCCCGAACCCAATTAACTGTTTAGCCTTTTTTCAAAGCTTTGGGCTATATCAAAGTGGCGTGGCGACTCTCAAAATTTAAATTAATATTTTAATATGGTTTAAATCGAGTGTCACTAAATGAATATCCCATTTCGATCCGACTTTATATAATTAATTATTTCAAACTTCCGAATGCGCGTTGCATCGGGACGGGGTATTCACAGATAGTAGTATAATTGAAGTTTAAATGTTAATGATTTAAATGGAAGGTTGCATGTGGTTCTTGTTCATCTTACTTGGGTTGAAATGATTTATAGAGGAGTATATGGTGCTATTGGCTTAGTGTTAAAGGTTTGAGGGTATAAAATTGATGGATATGTTTTTATATCCATTTTATACATTCTAAATTCTATTTATTGCAAAATTTTCGAGTAAAATAGTAGTTTAATCGTTTTGTTAGTGTTGTTTTATTTCTAGGATTGAAAAGGTGGAAATTTGGTGGTTTAAAGTGAAGAAAAGATGAAAATATGGAGCGAAGCAAAATTTGGGGACTTTAGAGTCATTTTGGTGCTGCAAGGACTTGGGGGGATTTTCCATGGCAAGGTCTTGTTGGGAATTAAAGAAGAAAAAGAGTTTTGACCAGCCAATCAACAGCGGCCGCACATGCATTGCCGAGGCATTTCGGCGACCGCCCAAACCAATTTATTTTCCCAAGTCAATGCAAAGTCTGTTGACTTCTCCTCACGCCAATGCCATTTTCCAGCAGCTTTGATTAAACTTTTGGGCCTCCTTGTTTGTTTAGTTTGGGCCTTACCCATTTACTTGGCCTAATCAGTTTTTTTTTTTTTTTTTAGCCTTGGAGTATAAATAAAAGATGTGTTATAATTTTAGGTTAAGTTTTATTTTGGGGAGAAAAAGGGAGGCTACTCCCCCTTTTGAATTTCTTGATTTTTCTTTGTAAGTTTTTTTAATTTTTATTTTAGTGTTTTATTTTTTTTATCATTATGTTTATGTGTAGCTAAGTTCTTAATTCATGGGTTTGATGTATTTAGTGATTTAATCCATGCTAGTCTAATTTATCTTTTCATATTTGGTAAATTTCTAGATCTCCAAAGATGTTCATAAAGTTTCTATCTTTAGCAACTTCTCACCATTGAATTGGAATTTGTTGCTTGGTATATCTTTGTTGATTAAATTGATTTGTCACCGTGATAGAAAGCAAATTATTTAGATTCTTGTGTTCATTTATATATTTGTCTTCTTGGTTAATTGCTTGGACTTGATTTGCGAAAAGTGATTAATTGAGATTGATAGATTACAATTCGGCCGCCTAACCGTCCCAATCTTATTTTATTGTGAACGAACCATAGGAAAGTATCAATCTTTTTATTTAAATTGCTAGTATGATTTAGTCACTTTATCGAAGTCAAATTCGTGAATTCTTTCTTTCAATCGTTAAACCCACTTGTTTAATTGCTTGTCTATACCCACTTGTTTAATTGCTTGTCTATTTGTTATTTGTTAGATTTAGTTTAATTGCTTAAGTTAGTCATTAGTTTAATTCAAAATTAAACCCCCCTTGGTTACCTTTCCTTTGTACACAATTTGAATTAACTTGGTCATACACATAGTCCTCGTGGATCGACCCTTACTTGCACACACGCTACACACGACCCTTGTGCGCTTGTGAGGTTTATTACGAGTGGGTATTGAAAAATTACCCATCAAATTTTTGGCGCCGTTGTCGGGGACTTGTGGTCTTGAACAAGTTAATTTTGTTAGTGTATTGTAAATAATTTTCTTTTCTTATTTCTTTGTAGTGTAAATAGTTTTCTTTTATTATTTTTTGTTTTTTTTTTAGTTACATAAAATTATTGTGTGAGATACTCTTTGAGGATGTATGGAATGAACACCTATAATGTGCATTGTGCTAATTGTGGTGATTATTATCATGCTACTATTAATTGTCCGTCTAGGGCATATTTTCCTGAGTACTCTTCACAGGTACAAGAGATAAGTTCGTTCCAACCATGGCCACAACAATATGATTATTCCCCTAATTGTTATACACAAGGGTGGGGAAATCATTCAAACCATGCATGGAACAATTATGAGCCACAATCTTATGACACCCCGCAACCTAAAATGCAACCATGACAGGAGGCTTTGATAAGAATGCAGGAGGAAAATTTTCAACAACTACATCAACGAGCTACAACTTTAAATAGACTCGAAGAACTAATAAGTAAGATGGTAGATGTTGCAATGGGTTGGGGGCAAGATACAAGTTCGGTCCCTCCGAAACAATATGAATGGGAGGATGATTCCAATTTTGACAAACTTTCAACTCTCTCTCCGTCTGCTGCTAGTGATAACGTGGTTGTTGATGATGATGAATTGAGTGGGCTGACTAAAGAGGTAGAGAAAACATGGCATGAACAAATTTGTGATGAATTTGAGTTGGCCCTATATGGGGTGGAATAGAAATTTAAAGATGATGGGGGCGTGAATGTTGATGAGGTTGGGCCCAACCAAATTGACGAACAATGCCTCAAAGAGGATCTTCTCCATCCCATTGAAAGTGTGAAAATCTCCTTCATTCTTGTACCTCCCCCTATTTTTGCGGGTGAAGAAAGTGGCGAAAATTTGGAAGAGGAGAAGCCCAAAAAGCTGAAACGTCCAAAATTTTCTTGGTCACAAAATAATATCAAAGCTCGAGGAATATATATGGGGCATAAACTGAACATAAGGACCCGCGAAACCATGAAGTGGGCAAAAGGACGGAAGGTGAAGTCCAAACGTGGGCGGGGATCCGGTCGAGCTACCGACCTTAACCAAAGCGCTAGTTGGGAGACACCCCAACATGGTATGACTTTACTTGCTTTCCATTTTTAATTTCTTGTCTTTTATTTTATGTCTTTTACTTTTCATCTCCCCCCCCATCGAATTTGAGTTTTGTTTTTTTTTGGTTTTCATGCCATGAGGACATAGCACTATTTAGATTTGGGGGTGGTAGTATATTTATCATGTTAGTGTAGGATGTCTTGTTTAGTTGTTTAAAAAAATCGAGTCAAATTGTGTCTTCCTCTCATTTATTGAGGGGAAATGTTTGAACTACGGTGACCTGAGTCTATTTCAACGAGTAGTCCGCTCATTGTTTTGGGGACGTAGGCAACCTTTGGTGCGGTCAAGAATAAAAAAAATGATTGAAAATTGTGTTTCTCACTTTATAGTTGGGTTGCCACCCATGGTTTGTGAAGTTGTGATATGTTTGTTTTTGGTTCTTGCATCTTATGTGCCATCATAGTTATAAAAGTAGAGTTGCATTAGAACATACCAACTATGCTTTTCTTTTCACCACAACACTTTGCTTGCACGGGATCATGGTCACCAATTTAAGTGACCGTTATGGATTACTTTACATATCCGGGGTAGCTAGAACATGATTGCACAATTTTTTTATTTTATTTTTTTTTTTTTTGAGGCTTGCCCAACTCGAGTCAAGCCCCTTTTTTTGTGTAAGTCAATTTACTAACAAGTCCATCAATTCTCTGAAATTTCCTTAAAATCCCCACCCCAGAGGCGCCTAATATTAACTAGGGAGGGATAATCATCCACTCTAACCACTGGGGGAAGTCGAACCCAGGACCTCCGTGTTGGTGTCCCAGTGCTCTGGCCATCAGGTCAAGTCCTGATGGTTAACATGATTGCACAATTATCAATAACAAGTCAAGAGTTTATGAGATATTGGACATGGCTTAAGCGGTCAACTTAGGAAAGTAGGAATTGTAATGTTGATAAGGGGCAAGTATCTTTGATGTATTATTCATTTCCAAAAAAAAAAAGAAGAAAGAAAGAAAAGAAAAGAAAATAATTGTGTCTTCGTAAAGAAGGGTCATGGAATGGCAAGGATCAAAGCAAAAAAGAAATGTCAAGTATTGAATCATGAAATCCTTGGTACCGATTCCTACTCCAAGATTGAGTTAACTTTTTTGTATCTACGAAGACACTAGTTTGTGCTTATTTGTTTAACTTGCCCCTTAATATGTCAAAGTTTGAAATGGCCATGAAAGAAAAATGGTGAAGCTACATTTTGAGTGGAAAGCTTGCTTGTAGTGAGGTGCTTATATAAACTAGATAACTTCCTAAGACATGCTCCCAATATGGATTAATCGGGTTGACAATTGTGTGTAAGTGCCTATGAAAACCCTTCTATGCTTTTTGCATCATCTTTATTGATTTAGGATATTTCTTTAGTGAACCCATAAAGTATCTTACTTTGTTGGCAATGATCCCCCCTCACATCTCTTCACGGTAAAAAGAATCATAATTGGTATGTGTTAGTGCAATGGTAAGTTTATGTTTATTATGACACATGATTGATTGCATTTTAGAACGAATTTTGAGACCGAAGGTGGCAAACTTTTTATATTATAAATAACACCAAAAAATATGTTTTTATTTGCTTTGCTAGGTTATCTTAGTTTTAGAATTTTGGGGTAGTTTTTAATTATATTTGTGTTTTATTTTACTCGGGGACGAGCAAAAAATAGGTTTGGGGGTATTTGATGGATATGTTTTTATATCCATTTTATAAGTTCTAAATTCTATTTATTGCAAAATTTTCGAGTAAAATAGTAGTTTAATCGTTTTGTTAGTGTTGTTTTATGATGATGCCAAAATCGTCAAATCAGCTCAAATCCAAGCGATAGTTTGCTCCGACGATTGTTTAACCTGAAAATAAGACAAAACACATAAACTAAGCCAGGGCTTCACCGACGAAGGACCTCCGGCGTGAGAATAAGTTCACGGTTTGTGTTGAGAGAAACTAAATTGACAGAGTTTCGGAATATCAAAAGTAACGTACCAAATAATGTGATATATGGCTTGTATTTATAATGATGGATTGACAGAATCCATGTTGAATTGGACTGTAAATAGATAAGATATAATCCTAGGAGGATTATATCTATTAAGGAGTCATTGTTTGACTTGAATTGATGTAGGTGGTTACAATCCTGATTGGATTATAACTGTTGAATCCTTGTTCGACTAGGATTGTTAAGTCTGCCAGCCGGAAAGCCGAGGTAGCAAAATGTCTTTCCTCGTCATACGTACAGAGGCCGAGATGTGAATAATCTCCTCGTCATGAATGGCCATCTAGGCCCATTATGAGCCGGGGAAGGAGGTGTGACGACCCCAACCCTAGGCACTCATTTTTAAATATTTAATTATATGCTTTTAATATTCATGCTAGCTTTATGTGTTCAATATTGTCTTTAAAATTCTAAATTTAGGATAAATTGGGTGAGAAATAAATTTAGAATCTTTTATGAAATTATTGGACATTAAATAAATAAATATGGATAATAGTAAAAATGGTAAAATGATAAATAATGTAGGGAGGTTAAATGAGTAGGATGAATTAATGGGATAAAGATTTAAATTAATTAAAATGGGTTGGGTGAAAGCCTTGGCCAATTTCCCATGGGGGGCCAATTTGTAGAAGTTCCTTCCTCCCTTGCCATGTGTCACCTCCCCTTACCTCCTCTTACTCCCTTCCCCTCCCTTCTCCTTCATTCATCCCATTCATCCTAGAGAAAACTAGAGAACCTCCATTGAAGCTCCCTCCATCCAAGCTTGAATCCAAGGCATTTCTTCACCAAAATCAAGTCTAGGAGCACCATTGAAGTTGGACCACCTAGAGGAAGCCATCAAGTTAGAAAGATTCATCTTTCCTTATAAAATCCATGTGAGTTGTTATGATTCCCTTCTTCTATGTGTTCATGAGTTCTTTGATTATTGTTCTTGTTCTTGAAATGATGATTCCTTGCTTGGAAACCCAAATGGGTGTTGAATGATTAGAAAATGAACTTGGTTGAAGTTAGGGTTTAAGGAAGAGAATCTAAAGGGTTGAAATGGGTGGGATTTGTAGTGATAATCCTTCTAGGGTTACTTGGGTTTGAGTTTATATGTTTTGAATGGGACTTGGTAAGATGAAGGTGTTCTTGGGTGTTCTTGATCAAGCCATGGTAGAGGGAAAGAAGAACTAGGTTAAAAAGGGTTAAAAATCTGCAAAAGGGGCTGGAGGAGGCTTGGGCGGTCGCCCATGGGGGCTTGGGCGGCCGCCCATCATGGCAGGAGGTCCAATTTGCTTTGAGGTACACTTGGGCGGTCGCCCAAGTAGGTTAGGGCGGTCGCCCAAGCTGGCAGAAACCACAAATTCTCTTGAGGTCCACTTGGGCGGTCGCCCAAGTGTAAGGGCGGTCGCCCAAGACCCTGAACCAAGATTTCTTAATTTAAACCAGGATCGTTTAGCAAGTTTGTTGACCACTTATAAATTAAGACTCCCACTTGGTAATTGAACTTGAACCTTCATTTAGGTCTTGTATCATTGTAGATGGAATTTGTAGGGTAGGTTTATGATCCCTCATTTCCTTACTTGATGTTATATATATTGTTGTTGATATTGTTTAGTGTATTCATAAATTGTTACACTTTGATATTGTTGGGCATGAGTAAATATTACCATGTGGCTATTGTTTATCCCTTTTGTGGATTTTATTCAAGTATCTATTATGTGCTTGATATGTGTGAGTCAGCTGACGTTGGGGGTATAACATAATACGGTCAATTACGGAAGTGTGACCTAATGTGATCGGATTATGTTATATCTGTGACCGTCCCCTCCTGTGGCCACAGGTTGGGGTTATAGCGTCTGTATTGAGCCAAAAGCCTTACAGAGTTGCTACTGTCTTATTTGGTTCCCTGAAAAATGGGTCTTATAAGACGTGAGTATTGCTTAAGCAGCTCACTGTAAGATTGGAGTATTATTATACCAATGTTGTACGACTACTGTTCAGACGGGAAAAGGTAAACCAAGGTAATGGAATGTGTTTATAGCTTTCCCAATGTGTTATGTGCGACTTGTTATATGTTGCATTTATTTGGCATATTGTTGCATCCATAATAGCTTGCTGAGATTTATTCTCACCCCTCTCCCTTTACTGTTTTAGATCCCGAGACAGGCGGACCGGCCAAGTAAGGACGGAGAGGAGTTTAGAGAAATCTTTTGGGTGTTGTCGGGGTATGTTTAGGGTGACGTATAAAATTGTATTTTGGTAATTCCTTTCTTGGAGTTTGTAATTATAAACGTTAAACTCTACGTCATAACCTTAATCTTTTGTAACTAAACAGTTAACCGTTTTCAAAGTTTGTTATCTCCTCCTCCGGTGTGGAGAAGAGTGGAGTTATTTCGAAATGTTATATTATTAATGTTTATGTTTGAAAGTCAAAGCAAGGTTTTAAAAGTTTAGTGTTTTTGGGTTAGTTTGAGGACGCTCCAACTCGGGACACGTGTAGGTTCCGGGTCGGGGTCCTCACAGGAGGTAAGAGCTGAAGAGCCGAGATGACTATATTTTTCTCCTCATCATACGAAGATATGCCGAGGTGCAAACTTTCCTCTTCTCGTCATATGAAAATATGTCGAGGTGCGAATTTTCCTCTCCTCATCATACACGGTCTCTCGGTCCATAATGATCCGGGGAGGGAATGAGAAATATGGGAAGCCCATTGACAAAGTCAAGCCGAGGGAGTCACCTCATCCTCTATGGAGGAGATCTCGGCATACGAGGGAGGTCTCCTCGGCCATATAGTTGGGGCATTCATATGTGCTTGACCCTTTGTCTGCCTTTGTTGATGTTTAATGGATTATGTTTAGGGCCCAATCCACTTGGGCCTGACCCGGACAAACCCATGTTCGTATCTCGGTTTATACCGTTCAGTGTGTTGGGTTTTATGGGTCCATGCGCAGCGAAATAAAGCATCAAATTAACACAAAACCCAAAGCCCTAAGATCCGTTCTATACGATTAAATTGAATTCCTATGAGATAGAATTTACCAACCTTTATTGCTTTCCGGTCTTGAGCTATCGAACAATTTATCGGTGTGATTTTGAATCACAATCTTCGATCTTCAAAACCTTTGAACCTTCAGATTGCTTTGGACAATTTGAACTCTAGGCCTTGATCGTCGTACGAGCGAAGACCCTCTAGTAGTATCCACGCATAAGAATGAACCAAGAACGGTTCTTGAGGATTGCTAGATCCTTAAACTTTAGGAAGAATATTGAGAGAACTTTTGTTATGATTTTCTTGAGAAAATTCGGCTAGCTCTGATTAGGGTTACAGACCTCATACTTATATTACCTTAATATAAGTATTAGTTTCCTAATCGTATTATGAAACTGTCTGCCAAACCGCATCAGCCTTGTTGTGTCGCACGACCACAAGCATCCCATGGGCAAGTTGTGTCGCGCGGTACAACAAGTCACATTGGGATTTCTCAATCATTCCTTTCTTTGGTTTAACCAATTCATTCTAGTTGTGTGTGACCCAATATGATTATATTATGTTGGCAATGAGCTCGATCAAATCGACCCTCATAAGACATAAGCGGACTCTAGCAAGCCATTATGTCTACCCAAATAATATAACGTAAGAGTTCACGTTTCCAATGGTACACTTCCATTGCTCCCTTTGTCTCACGATGTTATATTGAACACAAGTCATGGTCCTCGTCAACTTGTATTTGTTCAATGTTTTCTCGATCTTGAGTATAATGATAGTCCAATCGTATTGGGGTGTGGCCACACGCTTTCATCATTATCACTCATCGAGGGGCCCCAAGCAAAACATCTCTCTTTCGAGGGACAAATTCCATCTTGACTTATCATCCTTCCCATCATGAATCCGATTATGCCAAAGATAGCCTTTATAAATATCGTGTTAAGATATCGTTTGACTAAAATCAAACATGATTTTCATCATATGTAAGGTCGTGATAATCTCAGGTCTAGGGACTAAATGAAGTGACTATATGAGATTTAATTGTGACATTTGATCATGACATAAATCTCATGCGGGTCAAGTCCAGTCACTTGTTCTCTACCAAGTACCCATAATTTCAATGTGCATCCCTATGCATATAATCATCATATGATTATCCATTGACAATTATACTAATTATTCTCTTAATAATTAGGGACGGAGATTATTACAATAAATATGCAAAATATATAATAATCAAATAATAAATTTAAACGATAAAGATGATACATAACGGTTTTCAGTTAAACATAACTAAAGCCTAGGACATTACACCAACAGTCTCCCACTTGCACTAGGCTCCATTTATGTATCGAATACTCATGGATCTAACGTGCCCACTATGCTTTTGCCTGTGCGAGGGTCTTTGTAAGTGAATCCCTTATGTCATCAACGGTTGATACTTTGCATATCTTAACGTCTTCTCATTCTTTATGAATTCCTCGAAGAACATCTAAGTGAGTGTTTGGATCGCTGTTGTGACCTTGGTTCCATTGTTTGCACAAGTAGCACCACTATTGTCATAACAAAAGTTTCACCGATTAGTGATACTTGGAACATTTCCAAAACACTAATGAACTTTTGATCCAAACTGCCTCTTTTAGCCACATCATATGTTGCTAATATTCGGCCTTAGTAGTAGAATCGGCTACAATTTCTGCTTGAAACTCTTCCAGTCAAAACTGCACCTCTAATAAGCATAAACACAAATCCTAATTGCGATTTTAAATTCACTTTGTCAGTTTGGAAGCTAGCATCTATGTAACCCTTACAACAAGATTAACTTCCAATCTTTCAAATACCAAGAACGTATCCTTAGTTCTTCTTAAGTACTTAAGGATCATCTTGACTACCATCCAACAGTTTACATCAGGATTAGATTGGTATCGACTCATCATGCTTCGAGCATACGAGACGCCGGGTCTAGTACAAATCATGGCATACATGACAGATCCAAATGCCGAAGCATATGGAACTTCATTCATTTCCCTTTTGCTCATCAGTTGTCATAAGACAATGAATATTGCTAAGAGAAATACCATGACCCATTGACAAGCTACTCTTCTTAGACTCTTTTAAGAATCTTGTCAATGTGGATACTTTGACTCAAACCAATTTATCCTTCTAGATCCATCTCTATAGATCTTGATGCCAAGGAAGTAAGCGGCTTCACCCATATCTTTCATTGAGAAACCTTTCCTTGACCAAGACTTTGACAGTCTTAAGTGTCGAACTTGTTTTTCCAATGAGTCAGATATCATTGTAATAAAACAATAGAGATAATACTACGCTCCCACTGAATTTCATGCATACACAAGATTCATCTTTGTTCTTTGATGAAGTCAAACTCTTTGACCAATTCATCAAAACGAAGATTCCAATTCCTTGAAGCTTGCTTCAACCCATCTCATGGATCTTTGCAACATGCATACTTTATTAGAGTTTCTTGGATCGACAAACTATTCGGGTTGTGTACTATACACATTCTTAATAATCTTTTCATTTAAAGAAAGTCGTTTGACATCCATTTGTCATATCACATAGTTACAATATGTGATAATGGCAATTTGAAATTCTAATAGACTTTGACATTGTAACTGGCAAAAAAAAAAGGTTTCAACATAGTCAATACTATGAATTTGCCTAAATCCCTTTGTTACAATCCTTAGTCATGAAAGTATGCACCTTCCCATCCATGTCGGTCTTGAAGACCTACTTGCACCCTTTAGTTTTTACATCTTCAGGTAGCCCAATCAAGTTCCAAACTTGATTGTCAAACATGGATTGTAATTCGGATTTTATGGTTCCTAACCATTTGTCCAAATTAGGAGTGGACATCGCCTCAAGATAGGAAGTAGGATCGTCATTCTCAATGACTTCAACCTTATTACTTTCCGAAACGAGAAATCAATATTTCTTGGGTTCAGATTGTAACCTATCCGATCTACGATGGACTTGTGCATCTTGAACCGGTTCCACAACCCCTTTGTGAACTTGGTTCCGTCTCTACTCTTGGATCCATGTCATTTTCAGGTTCTTGAACTTTCTTCAAGATTAATTTTACTCCCACTAGATTCTTTATTGAGAAACTATTTCTCAAGAAACAAATCGTATAGAGAAACAAACATTTTGTTCTCTTTGTGATTGTAAGATTAATTTCCGAAAATAACCTAGTCAGATTTGGTGCTAACTTATAAGAGACAAGTCTCTTTACATAAGATTCGCAACCTCAAATCTTCATGAAAGACAAACTAAGTTTTCTTCCATGCCACATCTCATGTGGGGCCTTAGGAATCGATTTAGTGAGGACTTAATTCAGTGTAACCGCATTATTTCTAATGCATATTCTCAAAAGGAATTAGGAAAGTCAACTTAACACATTATCGAATGAACCATGTCCTACAAGGTTCAATTCCTCCTATAGACACACCATACAATGTGATGTTCCGGGTGGAGTCAACTTTGAAACAATTTCACAGTTTTGAGATGATTGTCAAATTCTTGGCTCAAATATCATCACCTCGATCTAATCGAAGTACTTTGATAGTTTTACCAAGTTTTTTTGTACTTCATCTTAAAATGTTTGAAACATCTCAAACGATTCACCTTTGGACTGCATCAGATAGACATAGTCATATCTAGATAAGTCTTTAGTGAAATGTGATGAAATACCGAAGTCTTCCCCTAGCAATGCTACTTAATATTCCACATACATCTCATGTATAATGACCAATAAGTCTCTAACCCTCCCACTACTCTTAGTGTAGGGTGGTTTTGTAACGACCCCAAAATTCATACATAATAATAATACTTAATTTAATAATAGAATAGCCTCCAACGGCTACTAAAACCATAATTCAAAAGTACTAACCACTATTTGAAATAAACTTAAATGCTGAAAACGGTAATAATCTCTACGGCTAGTACAAACCACTAGCTCGAAATACTTAATATTCTAAAATATTTATTTGAACTCCAAAAGCCGCTAATCCATCAAACACGCAGCCAATCCTCTCCAATCATTTATTACCTGGGAGGGGAAAGAATATGAAAGGGTGAGCGAACAAAGCTCAGTAAGTTCATACGGGGTCTCTTCGGTTTCTAAGAAGAGACGACCGGAACGAACGGAGTTTAATAATATATCAATGAAAGGATAACATGTACAATAATTAGTTTTGGTACTGAGAATGTCAAAGGAGGTTACTTTTTCAAATAACAAGTAGTGGCACATTTACAATAACCGATAGAACTTTACACACACTTGTCCGTCAATTCCAAGTAATTGTGCACCTTTAATCTAGGGTGACTCCGATACACCTATTCGGTGATCGTTGAATAAGAAGATCTACGCCTTTAATTTAAGGCGCCCCCTTATTCTGAATAAGAGAATCTACGCCTTTTATCTGGGGCGCTCCCTTATTCTGATATATCATGATAATCACATCTATAGAATTTAGGTCATTTCATTCTGACTAGACCATTTCATTCTATAGTGAGGTCATTTCAATCTGACTAGACCTTAGGTCATTTCAATCTGTCTAGACCAATTTATTTAACTTTGAGACCATTTCAATCTGTCTAGGCCTTAGGTCATTTCAATCTGTCTAGACCAAATACATATAGAGTCCTCATCAATTGGACAATTTAATATCATATATTCATAGTGTTCATGGTACGAGAACACATAAGTCAATTTCAATTCACATAGATACACATTGAACAAAAACGCATCAATGGTAAGATATTCCAAAACGTTCATAACGAGGAATACAAATGAATAACTACCGGCCACTTGGTAGTATACAAATCATCAATAGGAAATTCTATAACAAAGGAAGATACATTCAATTACTTAATGAACGTAATCCCTTACCTTGGTCTAGCTAGCTTCTTGAACCGCTCTTCCCGTGCGTATCTACAACCACGTAAGAGTAACTTAGTATCTCGCATTGTCGTTAACTATCTCTACTTAGTTAAGCCTTATGCGTTAACTTCTTTCTTTACTTTATTTAGTAACTTTCTATGTTTGGAAAGTTTCTATTTTTGGAAACTTTCCTTATTTGGGAATTTTCTTATTCTTGGCTTTGTAATTCCCTAGTTATGGTTTGATTTTTCTTTAGGATTGTTCTCTTTTCCATTTTTTTCATAATTCTTGACTTTAAGGTAACTTTCCTCTTTTAGGATTTTCACTTAAGTCCTTCTACTTTTGATTAATTACTTAAAGGTCCCCCATCTTTTAGGTATTTTCAAAATAGTCCTCCAACTTTTGGATATTTGTAATTTAGTCCCTCAACTTTTAAATATTTACAAACTAGTCCCTCAACTTTTAAATAATTGCAAACTAGTCCTTCAACTTTTAAATATTTGCAGTTTAGTCCTTCTGCAGTTTGGAACTTTTCAGTTTAGTCCTCCAGTTAATTCTCTATCATATTCCTGACTGAATAGTTAGAATTTTGACGGTTTCAGCTTCAAACTATTCAACCTAGTCCTTTTTCAGTTAAAAACTTAACTGTAGTCTTTTAATACTTAACCAAAAGCTTAATTAATTAAACCAAAACACTCCTAACTTGGCCTAGGGTTCAGCCGAGCCTTAGAGATTCCAATCCATGGCTTGATTTTTCTTTTCTTCTCTTCTTTTGTTCGTAAACCCAAACACTTTAATTTATTTACTCTTAATCAATTAATCCTTAACACCTTAATTGATTAAATCTATATTTTTCTCTATTCTAAATTCAAGAATAAATTTGGGTTATGGTCATATTATTATCACATTCAATCCCCATCATTTTAATTCTCAAACAATTCATTTAACCTCAAGATTTAACATTTAAAAGCTTGCAAAAATCATCCAAGAACAATAAAAGTTTAAAAACTTATAATTCTTCTAAAAATCATAACTAATGCTCCGAATTGAATGAAACGAAAGAGGAAAGTTAGGGTTTGACATTACCTTAATTTTGGTGAAGAAAGATTGCCCAAAAGATGCAGAAATTCGGCTGTTTCCCCTCCCCAAAAGCTTCAGCCGTCGCCTAGGTTGTTTAGGGTTTAAAAAAAATCTTTTTTTTTTTTCTTTGGTAATAATTGCTGAGAGTTATGAAGCATTTTTAGGAAGGTTTGGTATTTAAATGTAGGGATTAACCTCCTTGGGCTTTTTCTTGCACAAGCCTAAAACCTAGCCCACTTAATTTAACCCATTCAATTTAAATAGCCCATTTACTTAAGAGTTAATTAATAATTATAATTTCATTAATTAATTTATTTTATTTTTTTTTCCTCTAATAAAATAATTAATTAAAAGTCTAAAATTTTTGGGTTCTTACATTCTTACCCCCTTAAAAGAAGTTTGTCCCCAAACTTCACGTACCTTAATTTTCGAAGAGATCGGGATACATTTCCCGCATTTCGCTTCGAGCTCCCATGTTGCTTCTCTTTCGGTATGGTTGCTCCACTGTACTTTTACATAAGAAACCAACCGTTTCCTCACATTCTCGTCTTTTCTGTCGACGATCCTGATCGGCCTTTCATCATAAGTCAGATCATCACGGACTCTTAGTGTTTTGTATTCGATCACGTGACTTGGATCATGAATATACTTCCTTAGCATAGAGACATGGAACACGTCATGCACTCCAGCTAAAACCGGTGGTAAAGCTAATCTATAGGCCACTTCCCCAATCTTGTCAAGAATCTCGAATGGTCCCACATATCGTGGACTTAACTTTCCCTTGGCTATACTCTCCTGCATCTTTACTGCCTCTTCGTCAATTTCTTGGGCTTCCTTAATTCTGTTCAAAAGTGTCGAATTTGAACCATCAGCAGAGTCAAATACCCTTTAATTCGCACTTCTAAGTTTGAAACCTCAATGTTATTCCACGCACTTACCCCCTTAGAAATCAATGCCGCTAAGGTTCCGCAACTCTTCCTACTCAATGCATCGGCCACCTTATTGGCCTTCCCTGGATGGTTTGATATCGTACAATCATAATCCTGCAATAATTCAAGCCATCTCCTTTGTCTCATATTAAGCTCCTTCTGAGTGAAAATGTATTTAAGATTCTTATGATCCGTAAATATATTTGACAAGTTGTTCCATACAAGTAATATCTCCAAATTTTCAATGCAAATACCATCGCTGCTAATTCCAAATCGTGGGTCGGGTAATTCCTCTCATGGTTCTTCAATTATATTGGCGCATAAGCTATAACCTTATCATTCTGTATCAACACGCAACCTAATACCTTCAATGGAGTATCACTATATATCACAAATCCGTCCGATCTTTGGTATAGTAAGAACCGGTGTGGACACAATTCGACTCTTCAGCCCTTGAAATTTCTTTTCACACTCTTCTAACTAAACAAACCTTGCTCCCTTCTGCGTTAACTTTGTTAACTGTACTGACAACTTCGAAAGTCATTCAATGAATCTCCTATAGTATCCTGTTAACCCCAAGAAACTTCTTATCTCACTAACTGCGGTTTATCTCTCCCAATATACTATAGCCTCTATTTCTGTTGGATCCACTTCAATCCCATCCTTAGATACCACAAGTCCTAAGAATACACTCTCTCTCCCGCCAAAATTCATACTTCTTGAATTTAGCGTACAACTTTTGTCCCCACAAAATATGTAGAACTAACCTCAAATGTCCTTCATGTTCCTCCTTAGACTTAGAATAAACCAAGATATCATTCATAAACACAACTATTCACTTATCCCAGAATTCCTAAAACATTATTTCCTCAATTCCATAAATGCAGCTGGCGCGTTTGTCAACCCAAACGGCATAACCAACAACTCATAATAACCGTACCTTGCCATAAAGGTCGTCTCCGCAACATCCTCGTTCTTTACCCTCAACTGATGATATTCAGATCTCAAATCTATCTTTGAGCTAACACGCTCCCCAAAGTTGTTCAAACAAGTCATCAATCCTCAGCAACGGGTATTGATTCCTAACCGTCACTCAATTTAACTCCCGATAGTCGATACACATTCTCATCGATACGTCTTTCTTCTTTACAACAATACCGGTGCACCCCACGGTGAAACACTCGATCTTATCAAACCCTTATTCAATAACTCTTACAGTTGTTCCTTCAATTCCTTAAGTTCATTCGGGCCATTACGTACGATGCCTTCGATATCGATGCTTTTCGATACTAGGTCTATGGAAAATTTCACCTCCCTTTCTGGTGGTATTCCCAACAAGTCTTCTGGAAACACATCCTTAAACCTCCGATCACTGAAAGAGACTCTATACTTACTCCTTTCTTATCCGTCTCTCCCATAGAGGCTAAGAATCCTTCACATCCTTTTCCTCAACGTCTTCCGAGTTCTCATTCCCGAAATAAGACCAGATCGGATTCTCGATTCCGATCCTTGAAAATAAAACTCTTCTCCAGATAGCAATCTGAAATGTACTTCTTTCTTAAAACAGTCTTCCTTGGCATGATGGACAGCTAACCAATCCATTCCCAGAATAATTGTCAATTTCATTCATTTTCCACTCTATTAGGTCAATCTCGAGTTCTCTATCACCTATTGTCAAAGGCCACTCCTTATACATAGACAAGATAGGAATCGACTCATTAGTCGGAGTATTTATCACCAAAGGTACTTCTAACGCTTCAGGTTTCAAATTCAATTTCTTCTCTCTGTACCGATACTCATTAGTCTGGTGCTTCCCTTTTTGCACACTTCACATTTTTCATCAGATCCTTGACCACGTACCTTGATTTTAATCCCAACTCTTCGATTGTTAAAGTTCTTACTTGGGTACTTACTTACGACACCATCTTCTTTACGATACTTATCAGTACTATGAATACAAGGCACTATTAATCACGCCTATACTAGCAATACTTAAATGCTTAATACTTTTATACTATAACCGAATTTGTCTCAATAGACTAATACATTTAAATCTAGTCATAGGTCAATTCACTAAACCCTTGGTCTTTTCAATAGATAGGCATTACTCTCATAAGTCTTTTCAACAGACTTATTGGTCTTTTCAACAGACCAACACTACTAATACTCATACTTGCTACCTTACAAAATTCACTTAAATTAGGGCGTCTCAACAGACTTCAATTACATCATCGGCCCATTTACTAGACCATCGATCGCTTCACTAGACCGAATACACATTCACAATTCATTTCATTAGATTATTGGTCCTTTCATTAGACCGCACAATTTCATAGGTAATTTCAACGGTCCCTTAATTCATCCTCATATGTCGTTTCATTAGACTAAACATGTACATTATAGGTCAATTCACTAGACCTACTGGTCACTTCAATAGACCACATTTACTCTACTTAAGTCGTTTCAACTAGACTCATGGGTCGCTTCATTAGACCAAGACATTTCCTCAGGTCGTTTCAATAGACCAATGTTCACAATTTCATACTTTTGGCCGTTTCAATAGGCCGATTTTCATCTTCATTGGCCGTTTCAATAAGCCAATTAATCAACACTTGGACATTTCAATAAGCCATATTATATCTACAAGTCGTTTCAATAGACTTTACTTTTCATCCATGGGCCATGTTACTAGGCTATTGTTCCGTGTCAATACACATATTTAACACTTAAGGAACAATAAAATTCACATAATTAAACATATAAGTCAAAGAAAATCACTTACTTGACTAAAATAAAGTTTTCACTTCATAATTTCAAAACGTAAATCATAAATATCTCAAGTTCTTTCTATCATAACTAAAAACTTGCTAAATCTATATCACTTCTAGGAATAACAGTAAAATAGTATAATACTCCACTTCTCATCATCAATTCAAAATTGGGGCGGCTTCACTCCCTATCATTTCCTCGCCTACTTCTTCCATAACATTCTCATTCACTAAGTTACATTCGTTTGAAACTTCAGCTCATCGGCACATTAGCCTTCAAATCTTTAAGCTCATAATACCATTGGTAAGCTTGTTCTCTCACTTAATTATTATAAGTCTTTTCCTCAATAACAATTCACATTTAAACTTAATAGTTGTCCTCTAGATCACTCGGAGGATCTTGTTATAATTCCAAGGGAATTTTATTCTAGGTTCTCTCCCAAAATAGCAAGTTCTCCAAATAGAAATCTAAAATAGCAAGTTCTCCAAATAGAAAGTTTCTAAAATAGCAAGTTTCTTAATAAAGAAAGTTTCCAAACTTAGAAAGTTTCCTGCATGAAGGTTTCCATAACAACAACTTCTCAAAATTGCTAACTTCCCAATTACAATCTCTTAATTTCTACCAGTTCATAGTTAGACTCTTAAAAAATTTACCTTAAATCCTCCGTCACAATTACTTTCTAGGTAGGCCCAATTATACTCAAGTACTACTTCTTCTAATATGCTTAATGCTCTAAAGTCTCCCATGTGACCTAAAACCAAAGCTCTGATACCAACTGTAACGACCCCAAAATTCATACATAATAATAATACTTAATTTAATAATAGAATAGCCTCCAACGGCTACTAAAACCATAATTCAAAAGTACTAACCACTATTTGAAATAAACTTAAATGCCTGAAAACGGTAATAATCTCTACGGCTAGTACAAACCACTAGCTCGAAATACTTAATATTCTAAAATATTTATTTGAACTCCAAAAGCCGCTAATCCATCAAACACGCGGCCCAATCCTCTCCAATCATTTATTACCTGGGAGGGGAAAGAATATGAAAGGGTGAGCGAACAAAGCTCAGTAAGTTCATACGGGGTCTCTTCGGTTTCTAAGAAGAGACGACCGGAACGAACGGAGTTTAATAATATATCAATGAAAGGATAACATGTACAATAATTAGTTTTGGTACTGAGAATGTCAAAGGAGGTTACTTTTTCAAATAACAAGTAGTGGCACATTTACAATAACCGATAGAACTTTACACACACTTGTCCGTCAATTCCAAGTAATTGTGCACCTTTAATCTAGGGTGACTCCGATACACCTATTCGGTGATCATTGAATAAGAAGATCTACGCCTTTAATTTAAGGCGCCCCCTTATTCTGAATAAGAGAATCTACGCCTTTTATCTGGGGCGCTCCCTTATTCTGATATATCATGATAATCACATCTATAGAATTTAGGTCATTTCATTCTGACTAGACCATTTCATTCTATAGTGAGGTCATTTCAATCTGACTAGACCTTAGGTCATTTCAATCTGTCTAGACCAATTTATTTAACTTTGAGACCATTTCAATCTGTCTAGGCCTTAGGTCATTTCAATCTGTCTAGACCAAATACATATAGAGTCCTCATCAATTGGACAATTTAATATCATATATTCATAGTGTTCATGGTACGAGAACACATAAGTCAATTTCAATTCACATAGATACACATTGAACAAAAACGCATCAATGGTAAGATATTCCAAAAACGTTCATAACGAGGGAATACAAATGAATAACTACCGGCCACTTGGTAGTATACAAATCATCAATAGGAAATTCTATAACAAAGGAAGATACATTCAATTACTTAATGAACGTAATCCCTTACCTTGGTCTAGCTAGCTTCTTGAACCGCTCTTCCCGTGCGTATCTACAACCACGTAAGAGTAACTTAGTATCTCGCATTGTCGTTAACTATCTCTACTTAGTTAAGCCTTATGCGTTAACTTCTTTCTTTACTTTATTTAGTAACTTTCTATGTTTGGAAAGTTTCTATTTTTGGAAACTTTCCTTATTTGGGAATTTTCTTATTCTTGGCTTTGTAATTCCCTAGTTATGGTTTGATTTTTCTTTAGGATTGTTCTCTTTTCCATTTTTTTCATAATTCTTGACTTTAAGGTAACTTTCCTCTTTTAGGATTTTCACTTAAGTCCTTCTACTTTTGATTAATTACTTAAAGGTCCCCCATCTTTTAGGTATTTTCAAAATAGTCCTCCAACTTTTGGATATTTGCAATTTAGTCCCTCAACTTTTAAATATTTACAAACTAGTCCCTCAACTTTTAAATAATTGCAAACTAGTCCTTCAACTTTTAAATATTTGCAGTTTAGTCCTTCTCGCAGGTTTGGAACTTTTCGAGTTTAGTCCTCCGAGTTAATTTTCTATCATATTCCTGACTGAATAGTTAGAATTTTGACGGTTTCAGCTTCAAACTATTCAACCTAGTCCTTTTTCAGTTAAAAACTTAACTGTAGTCTTTTAATACTTAACCAAAAGCTTAATTAATTAAACCAAAACACTCCTAACTTGGCCTAGGGTTCAGCCGAGCCTTACAGATTCCAATCCATGGCTTGATTTTTCTTTTCTTCTCTTCTTTTGTTCGTAAACCCAAACACTTTAATTTATTTACTCTTAATCAATTAATCCTTAACACCTTAATTGATTAAATCTATATTTTTCTCTATTCTAAATTCAAGAATAAATTTGGGTTATGGTCATATTATTATCACATTCAATCCCCATCATTTTAATCCTCAAACAATTCATTTAACCTCAATATTTAACATTTAAAAGCTTGCAAAAATCATCCAAGAACAATAAAAGTTTAAAAACTTATAATTCTTCTAAAAATCATAACTAATGCTCCGAATTGAATGAAACGAAAGAGGAAAGTTAGGGTTTGACATTACCTTAATTTTGGTGAAGAAAGATTGCCCAAAAGATGCAGAAATTTGTTTCCCCTCCCCAAAAGCTTCAAACTCGCCTAGGTTGTTTAGGGTTTAAAAAAATCTTTTTTTTTTTTTTTTCTTTGGTAATAATTGCTGAGAGTTATGAAGCATTTTTAGGAAGGTTTGGTATTTAAATGTAGGGATTAACCTCCTTGGGCTTTTTCTTGCACAAGCCTAAAACCTAGCCCACTTAATTTAACCCATTCAATTTAAATAGCCCATTTACTTAAGAGTTAATTAATAATTATAATTTCATTAATTAATTTATTTTATTTTTTTTTCCTCTAATAAAATAATTAATTAAAAGTCTAAAATTTTTGGGTTCTTACATTCTTACCCCCTTAAAAGAAGTTTGTCCCCAAACTTCACGTACCTTAATTTTCGAAGAGATCGGGATACATTTCCCGCATTTCGCTTTCGAGCTCCCATGTTGCTTCTCTTTCGGTATGGTTGCTCCACTGTACTTTTACATAAGAAACCAACCGTTTCCTCACATTCTCGTCTTTTCTGTCGACGATCCTGATCGGCCTTTCATCATAAGTCAGATCATCACGGACTCTTAGCTGTTTGTATTCGATCACGTGACTTGGATCATGAATATACTTCCTTAGCATAGAGACATGGAACACGTCATGCACTCCAGCTAAAACCGGTGGTAAAGCTAATCTATAGGCCACTTCCCCAATCTTGTCAAGAATCTCGAATGGTCCCACATATCGTGGACTTAACTTTCCCTTGGCTATACTCTCCTGCATCTTTACTGCCTCTTCGTCAATTTCTTGGGCTTCCTTAATTCTGTTCAAAAGTGTCGGCTGAACCATCAGCAGAGTCAAATACCCTTTAATTCGCACTTCTAAGTTTGAAACCTCAATGTTATTCCACGCACTTACCCCCTTAGAAATCAATGCCGCTAAGGTTCCGCAACTCTTCCTACTCAATGCATCGGCCACCTTATTGGCCTTCCCTGGATGGTTTGATATCGTACAATCATAATCCTGCAATAATTCAAGCCATCTCCTTTGTCTCATATTAAGCTCCTTCGAGTGAAAATGTATTTAAGATGCTTATGATCCGTAAATATATTTGACAAGTTGTTCCATACAAGTAATATCTCCAAATTTTCAATGCAAATACCATCGCCGCTAATTCCAAATCGTGGGTCGGGTAATTCCTCTCATGGTTCTTCAATTATATTGGCGCATAAGCTATAACCTTATCATTCTGTATCAACACGCAACCTAATACCTTCAATGGAGTATCACTATATATCACAAATCCGTCCGATCTTTGGTATAGTAAGAACCGGTGTGGACACAATTCGACTCTTCAGCCCTTGAAATTTCTTTTCACACTCTTCTAACTAAACAAACCTTGCTCCCTTCTGCATTAACTTTGTTAAGCGTATCGACAACTTCGAAAGTCATTCAATGAATCTCCTATAGTATCCTCGTTAACCCCAAGAAACTTCTTATCTCACTAACTGCGGTTTATCTCTCCCAATATACTATAGCCTCTATTTAGTTGGATCCACTTCAATCCCATCCTTAGATACCACAAGTCCTAAGAATACACTCTCTCTCCCGCCAAAATTCATACTTCTTGAATTTAGCGTACAACTTTTGTCCCCACAAAATATGTAGAACTAACCTCAAATGTCCTTCATGTTCCTCCTTAGACTTAGAATAAACCAAGATATCATTCATAAACACAACTATTCACTTATCCCAGAATTCCTAAAACATTATTTCCTCAATTCCATAAATGCAGCTGGCGCGTTTGTCAACCCAAACGGCATAACCAACAACTCATAATAACCGTACCTTGCCATAAAGGTCGTCTCCGCAACATCCTCGTTCTTTACCCTCAACTGATGATATTCAGATCTCAAATCTATCTTTGAGCTAACACGCTCCCCAAAGTTGTTCAAACAAGTCATCAATCCTCAGCAACGGGTATTGATTCCTAACCGTCACTCAATTTAACTCCCGATAGTCGATACACATTCTCATCGATACGTCTTTCTTCTTTACAACAATACCGGTGCACCCCACGGTGAAACACTCGATCTTATCAAACCCTTATTCAATAACTCTTACAGTTGTTCCTTCAATTCCTTAAGTTCATTCGGGCCATTCTGTACGATGCCTTCGATATCGATGCTTTTTCTGATACTAGGTCTATGGAAAATTTCACCTCCCTTTCTGGTGGTATTCCCAACAAGTCTTCTGGAAACACATCCTTAAACCTCCGATCACTGAAAGAGACTCTATACTTACTCCTTTCTTATCCGTCTCTCCCATAGAGGCTAAGAATCCTTCACATCCTTTTCCTCAACGTCTTCCGAGTTCTCATTCCCGAAATAAGACCAGATCGGATTCTCGATTCCGATCCTTGAAAATAAAACTCTTCTCCAGATAGCAATCTGAAATGTACTTCTTTCTTAAAACAGTCTTCCTTGGCATGATGGACAGCTAACCAATCCATTCCCAGAATAATTGTCAATTTCATTCATTTTCCACTCTATTAGGTCAATCTCGAGTTCTCTATCACCTATTGTCAAAGGCCACTCCTTATACATAGACAAGATAGGAATCGACTCATTAGTCGGAGTATTTATCACCAAAGGTACTTCTAACGCTTCAGGTTTCAAATTCAATTTCTTCTCTCTGTACCGATACTCATTAGTCTGGTGCTTCCCTTTTTGCACACTTCACATTTTTCATCAGATCCTTGACCACGTACCTTGATTTTAATCCCAACTCTTCGATTGTTAAAGTTCTTACTTGGGTACTTACTTACGACACCATCTTCTTTACGATACTTATCAGTACTATGAATACAAGGCACTATTAATCACGCCTATACTAGCAATACTTAAATGCTTAATACTTTTATACTATAACCAGAATTTGTCTCAATAGACTAATACATTTAAATCTAGTCATAGGTCAATTCACTAAACCCTTGGTCTTTTCAATAGATAGGCATTACTCTCATAAGTCTTTTCAACAGACTTATTGGTCTTTTCAACAGACCAACACTACTAATACTCATACTTGCTACCTTACAAAATTCACTTAAATTAGGGCGTCTCAACAGACTTCAATTACATCATCGGCCCATTTACTAGACCATCGATCGCTTCACTAGACCGAATACACATTCACAATTCATTTCATTAGATTATTGGTCCTTTCATTAGACCGCACAATTTCATAGGTAATTTCAACGGTCCCTTAATTCATCCTCATATGTCGTTTCATTAGACTAAACATGTACATTATAGGTCAATTCACTAGACCTACTGGTCACTTCAATAGACCACATTTACTCTACTTAAGTCGTTTCAACTAGACTCATGGGTCGCTTCATTAGACCAGTACATTTCCTCAGGTCGTTTCAATAGACCAATGTTCACAATTTCATACTTTTGGCCGTTTCAATAGGCCGATTTTCATCTTCATTGGCCGTTTCAATAAGCCAATTAATCAACACTTGGACATTTCAATAAGCCATATTATATCTACAAGTCGTTTCAATAGACTTTACTTTTCATCCATGGGCCATGTTACTAGGCTATTGTTCCAGGTCAATACACATATTTAACACTTAAGGAACAATAAAATTCACATAATTAAACATATAAGTCAAAGAAAATCACTTACTTGACTAAAATAAAGTTTTCACTTCATAATTTCAAAACGTAAATCATAAATATCTCAAGTTCTTTCTATCATAACTAAAAACTTGCTAAATCTATATCACTTCTAGGAATAACAGTAAAATAGTATAATACTCCACTTCTCATCATCAATTCAAAATTGGGGCGGCTTCACTCCCTATCATTTCCTCAGCTACTTCTTCCATAACATTCTCATTCACTAAGTTACATTCGTTTGAAACTTCAGCTACTGGCACATTAGCCTTCAAATCTTTAAGCTCATAATACCATTGGTAAGCTTGTTCTCTCACTTAATTATTATAAGTCTTTTCCTCAATAACAATTCACATTTAAACTTAATAGTTGTCCTCTAGATCACTCGGAGGATCTTGTTATAATTCCAAGGGAATTTTATTCTAGGTTCTCTCCCAAAATAGCAAGTTCTCCAAATAGAAATCTAAAATAGCAAGTTCTCCAAATAGAAAGTTTCTAAAATAGCAAGTTTCTTAATAAAGAAAGTTTCCAAACTTAGAAAGTTTCCTGCACAGAAGGTTTCCATAACAACAACTTCTCAAAATTGCTAACTTCCCAATTACAATCTCTTAATTTCTACCAGTTCATAGTTAGACTCTTAAAAAATTTACCTTAAATCCTCCGTCACAATTACTTTCTAGGTAGGCCCAATTATACTCAAGTACTACTTCTTCTAATATGCTTAATGCTCTAAAGTCTCCCATGTGACCTAAAACCAAAGCTCTGATACCAACTGTAACGACCCCAAAATTCATACATAATAATAATACTTAATTTAATAATAGAATAGCCTCCAACGGCTACTAAAACCATAATTCAAAAGTACTAACCACTATTTGAAATAAACTTAAATGCTGAAAACGGTAATAATCTCTACGGCTAGTACAAACCACTAGCTCGAAATACTTAATATTCTAAAATATTTATTTGAACTCCAAAAGCCGCTAATCCATCAAACACGCAGCCAATCCTCTCCAATCATTTATTACCTGGGAGGGGAAAGAATATGAAAGGGTGAGCGAACAAAGCTCAGTAAGTTCATACGGGGTCTCTTCGGTTTCTAAGAAGAGACGGCAACGAACGGAGTTTAATAATATATCAATGAAAGGATAACATGTACAATAATTAGTTTTGGTACCGAGAATGTCAAAGGAGGTTACTTTT
>JAFEMH010007742.1:0-78494 GCA_022495995.1 Adenophora triphylla var. japonica
TGAGCATATTGATGGAAGGAAGTGAACTCCGGAAGGACATTGAGGATATTGGGATCTGTTTGAGAGGATTCAAAGGCTGCTTGGTGGTTTTAGTGAAAGGGGTAGTGCTTGGTTGGAGAAACCGAGAAACAGGCGTAATGAAGCCCGAAATCCGTTCCGAGGAGCCGAGGGCGATGGGGCCACGATGGCACAGGATGTTGGAAAGGATTGAAAAGGGGTAGTCCTTGGTAAGGGATCATATGTGGGTGGAGGAGGGCATTGGTTATGGAGTGGTGGGTTTGAAATGGTACGTTCCTGAGTCTCATCTTCTACCATAACCAGGAACCAGTTGGACTCAACCACTATCGAACCCCATGACGACGGAGCGCATCAGTGAGCATGGCTTGCCGTTCCTTATGGACCTTACGACTTTTTCCAAAGAGGCTAAGGCCAGCTCTTCCTTCCCTAGTCATCCGGTTACCCAAATCGCCGCTTTGCACAATCCGGCCATTCGACTCTCCGGGCCGACAAAACTGAGGATTCTGGCGAACTGTCTGAGAATTCTGCACTGACAAGCCGCTGACCCGGTATTCTCACCCACTTCTTTCTCATTGTGGGAAAGGGATAGGCAAGGTTTAGACTCGTGGGTAGGTAAGGTTTAGACTCGGAGGTAAGTGTTTAGGCTGAAGGCTCAAGTAACATGCACTTATTTGCTTAAACTTTGCTCAAAACACATTTTCTCCTAAGCCTAATTGATCGGGAAAGATTGGACCTTGAAAGGCCGAGATCGGAAATCGGAGGTCGCGATTAGAGATTTGATCGCGAAAGGTCGAGATGGAAAATCGGAGATCGGACCGAGGAGGTCGCGATTAGGGATTTGACCGCGAAAGGTCAAAATGGAAAATCGGAGATCGGACCGAGGAGGTCGCGATTAGGGATTTGACCGCGAAAGGTCAAAATGGAAAATCGGAGATCAGACCGAGGAGGTCGCGATTAGGGATTTGACCGCGAAGGGCGAGATGGAAAATCGAAGATCGGACCGAGGAGGTCGCGATTAGGGATTTGACCGCGAAAGGTCAAGGTAGAAAATAGGAGGTTGGACCGAGGAGGTCGCGATTTTGGGATTTGACCGCGAAAGGTCAAGGTAGAAAATAGGAGGTTGGACCGAGGAGGTCGCGATTAGGGATTTGACCGCGAAAGGTCAAGGTAGAAAATAGGAGGTTGGACCGAGGAGGTCGCGATTTGGGATTTGACCGCGAAAGGTCAAGGTAGAAAATAGGAAGTTGGGCCGAAGAGGTCGCGATTAGGGATTTGACCGCGAAGGGTCGAGATAGAAAATAGGAGGTTGGACCGAGGAGGTCGCGATTAGGGATTTGACCGCGAAGGGTCGAGATAGAAAATAGGAGGTTGGACCGAGGAGGTCGCGATTAGGGATTTCCAGAGATAGGACCATGCAATTATAATTACGTTAAATGTTCAAGTTTACTTAAAACAATGTCTTTTACTTATTTCTATTTGGTTGGAAAAGGGGTTCTGCCCTTCTTTTTCGCAACTACTCTAGATCCTGGATCAGTGGGTTCTGTCACTACGTCTATAAGCCCCTCGTATTCCACCTGTATTTCGACCTCTCAGGGTGGACAGCCCCGGGCGAGGGTCCTATAGGGCACGCGGATCCCACCGACCGAGAGAGAAGAACGCTCCTAATGGGTCTAGCGGGTCATAGGAACTTTTAACGCACGAGCGATGCAGATTATAGTCAAGGCAATGCCGGGAAAGTCTCGTCTTTCAGCCTTAACGAAATTTCGGCAGAGTTTCGCTTGCGCGAATGACGTTTTGACTTTTCGGCAATGTCCGAGAAGATAATAGTCATGGGTCGGGCGATAAAAGCCGGATGACACAGTGTCACATTGAACTTCGTTGCATACGCTGTGCGTGAGTCGAAGTCGAAGTCAATGTCGGGTCAAGATCTTGCCAATTTTTCCTTGTCGAAATTTCGGCAGAGCTCCGCTTGCGCGAAAGATATTTGGATTTTTTGGCACGGACCTGGTCTCGACTCTTACACATCCCGTGTGGGTCAAAGTCAAAGTTAATGCCGGAGTCAAGATTCTGCCCAATTTTCCTTGTCGGAATTTCGGCAGAGTTCCGCTTGTGCGAAAGATCTTGACTTCCGTTATGGACTAAGGTTTCACCTTTACGGGGATATGTAACTGGGCTGTATGACACGGACTAGACCAAAAACCAACCAAAAGTCACGGTTTTAAAAGGTGTGACATGGACTGTGCATTGGTCGACACTGGCTGCCATGGGGAGTTTGGGATGATTCCGTGCGCGCCCGGGAGCATCGTAATATTGTCCGTGACTGCAGCTGAACAATCACCCCGGGTTAAAGAGACGTGCGTGCAAAGTGTACAGGATATATATGGTGCGCGTAGTGTGCGGCCTCCTAAAAATATTCCTTTTTTAGTTAAAACAGAAATTTTCAGAAATGTGTTTTAAAGGAATGATTTTTCGGGACGGGGGAAAATGCAACAGATAAGAACGTAAATTTTCTGGGAGCCCTGGTCAGTCTTGGAACTGAATAGCCCCAAGTTGCCAAGGCTGCCAGATTAACCTCAATTTTTGTCCTGGTGGAATTGCCAATGAAGCCGCCCGGCCAGAATCCAGGGAGGATTAAGCCGTACGGCTGCATCAAGCAACTTTCCAGGTTCCATTTCCTTTGATCTGCAGACTGTTTCCCCGGCCTTTTGACACCTTTTCAGCTCCAGAATGCTTTCCTGTTCAGTTTCAGAATATGCACAATTCCCAAGAAGCAAATGATGCATACAATGCAATGCAAGAAACATAGGGCAAGTATGAGAAGCGGATCCGCGGCGGAAGGCTAACCCACTCGGAAAAAGCTTTCTTGTTTTATTTTTCGAAAAGAGATACCGGTACGTGGGATTGTTAGACCACAATTTATCCCAAGCCTCGGGTTAGGAAGCGATACAGGAAGGTTAATGGTTTCCACCTATATACCGGGTATCATTTTTTTTATTTAAAAATGAAAGCTTTCTCCTTTGGATATTTCCCCAGCGGATTCGCCAAGCTGTGAATGTGGTGCCCAGGATAAGCGGCTCTCCTTTTTATTTATTTTACTTTTGGAACCACTTTCTCGTGTAAGGGGGATCACCGCCTCACATCAGTTTAGAAACGTCCGGTTTAAATTGAAAAACGGAGTCGCCACGCCATTTTGATTTTCTCAAAACTTTGAAAAAAAGGATTTGGGTCCGGAGGTTAAGTTACCCTTTGGGAAGAACGGATCGCCATTCACCCAAAGAGCCTTGCCAAAGCAAGTCTTCCATGATCCGCTTTTCATACTTGCCTTAGTGTTTTCGTGTGTGGGATGTGTGCTTTGAAAAGGAGGGAATATTCCAAGTGGTCTTCCGGACGTATAAACCATGAGTTGGTTATCGCTCGGAATTCCTTGGATTTTTATGTATTAGGGACTTTGGTCCCGTTCTCATCTTGGACTTGTGATTATCATGATGAGACCTTGGGTCACATGTGATCAAGATAGGGACACCGTTTTTAGAGTCCAAGGATGAGACCCTTTAGAAAGGAGTGACCTTTGCCTATCGATCCTACATCTTGAGAAGATTTGGACTTTTTCGGGGCATTTATGCTCGTCTCAAGTGATGATCGGAGATATGTGGCTAGGGCTCATCCTTTTCTAAAGGAGAATCCGTCTATGGCACCTTTGAATGGAAGAAATGACGTAAAGATAGGACCTTTACATCATCTCGCTCCAAGAGATGCTCCGAGTACCAAGGGGACTAGGGGAGGGGTATAAAGATTGGATATTTATGCTCATCCTATGCCCTTTGTGCCTTAAGAAGGTCACTAGGCAATCCTAGGAGATAGATCCAACCATGAGGGACATGGGGGATGCATGTTTAAGCTAAAGATGCCATTAATGAAAAAGATGACATTTTTATATGAAAAGATGTTATTTTTGATGCAAAGGATGCTACTTTATATGCAAATATGATATTTTAAATGCAGGTTGATATGAGATTATAACTTGGAAAAGGTAAAAATCAGATTACAGCTGAAAAGATGAAGTCTCTGCATGCGGCTGTTGTGTCGCGTGACACAGGGACTTGCATGGCAAGGCGTGTCGCGTGACACAATTGCCCATTGCGAGAAACTCTTACAACTGAGATTTACAGACACAGCAAGGCAATAATATGGCCAAGTTGCATCATAAATGGATCTCAGAGAGCATGCACTTCAATAATGAACACTTTGAGAGGGCATGGATATGTGGGATCCACACTCTTCTCTAGTGTTTATGCAAAACTACGTCAAAATGATTTGATTACATTTGATTATATACAAAATAGCAATTGATCTATGAGATCTAAGACTTAAAATAGATATGCAATGATTAGATCTCAACTATTACATCACATTTAAGGCTATTTAGTTGATTAAAATACACATGTTTAAAAGAGAGAGATAGAGAGCGTTACCCTTGAAGTTCCACGACCCCTATATCAAGTTAGATATAGGAGCCTTCAAACATCAGCCTTTGGAGCTGATATCAAGCTTTGATTTAAGGAGAATCGTTGGTTCTATGTAGATATATGAAGTGGGTATTGGATTGATTGAATGGGGAGTGTATTGTGAGAATTAGTGTGTGTTTTAGAGGGTATGTGAGGAGAGAGACTGAGAGTATTTTGGCAGAGTGATGCCAAGGAGTGGAAAAAAAGGTCCCCTTAATGAGAGGTGTAGGCCTCTATTTATAGCTGCATGGGAGTGGCATGTTCTGTCGCACGGCTGAACAAGCCATAACCGTTTTCCTTCTAGAAACATGCAAGGTGGCAGATTCTAGAATTTGTCATGGCAAGTTGTGTCGCACGGCTGAACAAGCCTTATCCATTTCCCTTCTAGAAACATGCAAGGTGGCAGATTCTAGAAGGCCCCTTTCCAGCGAGGTCCTGCATGGAATTTTGATTCCTAGCAGGTACTTCCTTACTTGGAAAGCTTGGGAAAGTTCCCGAATCGCCCCTCGAACTTTATGAAAGTTCGGGGAATCACTAGGAATTTTAACCGGAAGGCATGAGCCAGATTTGGGTACTTACAGGTAGTCACTTGCCAGATCCATGACCATGAATTTTACTGTGGCCTCTACTCTGAAGGGGTAATCACCCACTTCCAGCAACAAGTCAATAGTCCACATGGCGCTGACTTTGTGGTTGGTGAACCCTTCTAGTCTTTTAGAGTATGGCTCTAGCATGCTATCATTCATGTTTATTTTTCTGGAAGGTAGAGTAATATAGAATATCTCGGGAGGCCCCTGAGTCAATGAGGAGTCTCTCAGACTCATAGTTTTCAATCCTCCTTTTGATCACCAATGTTTGTTCGCGAGCCGCGCGACTTTCGACTTGTTCATTAGGAGAGAAGCTGATAACTTCTTCTTCCTTATGAATCCAGGCGGGGATGTGATAGACTTTGCTCAGCTCATGGATCTGGTCTTTTAATTTCTTGTTAGAGACAGTTTTCTCTCTTATAACATGAAGCTTAGCCCTAGGAGGCCTGTCCTCCCTTTCATCCTCCTTATCATCGTCGTCGTCATCCTTTCTCTTCCGCTTGTTATCCTTTCTCATAACGTAGCGGTCAAGCTTTCCCTCATCTACCCATCTTTGGATCATTCTTTTGAGGGAGATGCAATTTTCCGTGTCGTGTCTGTGGTCCTTGTGAAAGGCGCAATACTTGGAGCTGTCACGGGTGTATTTAATTCTTTCATCAAGCGGTCAAGGATTTGGCAAATTCACCAACTGCATGATTTTTTTTAATGGGCTTGGTGAGGGGGTAAAAACCTCGGCTTTTTCAGCAGCCCGAGTTCTATTTTTCCCTTTATAGCCATTTCCATTTGAAGCCTGGTTGGTTCCAACTGCCTCTGCTTCTGGTTTCTCAGACCTCCCCTTACTTTTCTATTCTGCCATAGCTATGGCATAAGCCACATTGTATAGATATGATTTTGATTTAGGCTCTCTGGCAGAAAGATCATAGATCAACTGCTCGGATCTCAATCCGGAGTTAAAGCAAACTATCACCTCCCGGTCAGTCAGGCTCTCCTCAACCTGGTCTGCCATGGTTCTGAATCGATTGTAATAACTTAGAGTGGTTTCATTCTTCCCTTGCTCAATGTTAGCAAGGTCAGTCAGTCTCTTCTTTCTCTTCCCAGCTGTAGCGAAGTGATCCAAAAATCTCCTTCTCATGATCTTTCAGCTGTCGATACTTCCCTTCTTTTGCTCACGAAACCAGGACAGGGCTATTCCGGATAAGGTACTTGCGAAGGCCTTGCAGAGTATTTCATCTGCCTTAGTGAGGAGGGCCATGGTGGATTCAATACTTTACACATGATCCCGTGCATCGGTGGTTCCCGCATACTTATCGAAACTGGTAGATCATTAATCCTTTGGGAGAAAGGACGAGTGGCACTGGTATCGTCATCATCCACTTCCTTCTTTCCCATCTCCATTTCATCTAGTCTCTTTTTCAAGAGGAGAATTTCTCGTGCATCGATCCCCGAGCTAACATGAGAGCTACGGTGGGTCCTTTCTTTGTTTCGGTGCCCATTCACCCTACTATGTTCTAAGTGTTCTAGTGATTATCCCCATGCCCAGATGGTGCTTTCTCCCTTCTAGGTGTCAATTCTGAGTGGGGAGGAGTCCTATGACGGGGAGGGTTCCTCGGTCGAAGGGGGTTCCTATGACGAGGAGGGCTCCTGTGACGAGGAGAGGGGTTACGACGAGGAGGGGATCTTTGCCTTGTCTGACTAAGCCTTGCTCTCAAGTCATCAGAATCAACTTCCTATTCCCTTGGGTGGTTCAAATGACTTCTCAAGTCTACCTCATTTCTTAGGCTTTATAAATTCAGCCAGAGAATGTTCAGGATCTAATTGAAGCAAGGCATTTTGCGATTCATAAATGTGTTGCAAAGTTTCCATCTCTTGATGCAGTAGAGTTCTACGATCAACTTGTGGGGGGAAACCCCAGTTCCCCCTTGGTAGTGTTCCCCCCGTCTATCTTCCTGCAAGTCTCCCTCGACGCCAACGATGAGGAGGGTTTGGCAGCGTTCCCTCGGCTACTGGCTGTCCCCTAGAATGCAGATTCATTCCTAGGGGCGGCAGCCCATCAATGCGGAGGAGGAGGCAGTTCCCCATTGGGAAAAGGAAAAACAGTCCTAGTGTTGCCATGAGTCTCCTCCATATGAATATTATCCGGATCAAGAGTAACACTGACAATATGTCCGTCTTCCATTAGGATTAGGAGAGTCGAACAAGAATTTTTCAAGCTATTTAATGGGTATTTCAAATCGTTTCCCGTTAATGAAACCAAATTGATTATGCCCAAATCCAGCGGCAGGTTGTATCCTGGATGATTGAATAGCCTGAAAAAGATGAACAAACACGTAAACTAAGCCGGGGCTTCACCGGCGAAGGCCCTCCGGTGTGAGAGTAAGTATTTGTGTTTAGAGATAGAAATCAATTGACAAGAGTTTAGAGTCAAAAGATGATTACCCAAAATAATGTGAATTATGGCTTGTATATATATGCATAGCATTGTAGAATCCTTCACTACAAGAAAAACAGGTTTTAGCGACGGAAAAATCCGTCGCTAAAAGCCAAAAAATCGTCGCTAAAGGCATTTAACGACGGATTAGCGACGGAAAAAATCTGTCGCTAAAACCCTTGTCGCTAAATATTAACGACAAATTTTTGGGCTGTCGTTAAATTAACGACGGATAATTCCGTCGCTAAAACTCAAAAATTCGTCGCTAAATGTTGAAGAGGAACGACAAAATTAATGTATTGGCGACATTAATAACGACGGATTTATCGACAGATATTTCCGTCGCTAAAATTTATTCCAAATTTTCACAATTTTATTAATTTTTTTAAATTTTCTTTTTTCAATATTTTTTATTTTTTATATACCAAATTACCGACGGATATTTCCGTCGCTAATTTGATATTTTTTATTAAAAAAATTTATATATATATATATATATATATATATATATATATATATATATATATAATTTTTTGGATATATTTTTAAATCAGTCCCTTAAATTCTATTATTGTCAAAATCTCCCTTATACCACAACCACCATCAACCACCACCAACCACCGTCTCAATCACCGGCACCACCAACCACCGTCTCAATCACCGGCACCACCAACCCTCTACCATCACCACCATCACTAACAACAACACCAAAAAATCAAACCCATCAATTCTAAACAAAAATAGAATAAATTAAGTTTCTTCAACAACACCAAAAAATCAAATCCATCAATTCCAAGTTGATGCTTTAGGAAGGGTTTCTTACTTGGTTTACGAATGAAAATGTAAAAACTTAAAAAGTTTAAAGACTAAAATAGGCCATTCCGTCTCCCAAGTCCCAACCACAACAAGATCTGATCATATCTAATCCCCCAATCACTTCCGGCACCGCTTTCACCTTCCGGCGAGAGCTCCGGCAACAACATCATTGCAACCATTAAACCTCCAAAATCGATAAAGTGTCTTCAGAAGAAAACAGAACAGGTGATCGATCTATGAATTTAAAAAAAAATGAAGGGGCAGATCTAAAGCTGGGGAGGCCGCCGGTGATGTCAAGGAACAGGCCGAATCTACTTGGTCTCAATGGATAGATAAACTCGGCGAGTAAGGCGTAGATGACAGGTCCTGCTGGTGGGATTCCGATGGGTGGGAGAGAGAGAGAAATTGAGGAGGAGGGGAATCTGGGTATGTGGAGAGATAGAGAGACGGAGAGAGAAATTGAAGTGGTAATGGGAAATGAAGAGAGGATTTGGTTTTGTTTTGTGAGAGGATTGAAAATGTGTGAGTAATGAATTTGGACCATTGATTGTATATGAATGGACGGTTGAGATGGTGATCCAAGTGAAATAGTTTGTTAAAATGTGAGCCATTGGATTCAACTTAAATGTGTTATTATAAATGGCTAAGATCTATCCAGGTGAAAGACAATGACTTAATAATAAATGATAATAATGATACTTAGTTTTTTTTGAAAAAATATTTAATTCATTTAAAATCTAATAAAATTATTTAAAAATAATAATTGTATAATAAATGTAAATGCTTAGTACTACAATAATAATTAGTAATAACATAATAATAATTGATATAAAAAATAATTAATAATAATAATAATTTAAAATATAAAATAATATTATGCCTAATATCAATAATAATAATATTTATTATCAATAATATTTATTAATGAATTATTAATTATATAATTGATTAAATAATTAATATTAATAATAGTACTAATAATAATTAGTAATTTTTATTATTTTTTATTGACTAGGAAAAAATATTTTAGACTTTTTTTATTACTAAAATTTACAAAAAAGTTATCTAAAATATTTACATGCTTTTATTTGATTTACCCAAAATTTTAGTTAAAGTAGTATGTCTAATATCAATTGTTTTAAATAATTTTTTTTAAATAATTTTTTTGAAAAAGACTTTCTTACTAAAAAAAAGTCTAAAACATTTATCTCTATTCAAAAAAAAAATAAAAAAATAATTATACTTTTAAAATATTAATAATACTTATTAATATACCCTCATACCCTAAACCTCATATACCATAAACCCTAAATCTCATATACCCTAAACCCTAAACCTCATATACCCTAAACAATAAACCTCATATATACCCTATACCATATACCATATACCATATACCCTATAGGGTATACCCTATACCCTATAGGGTATATCCTATAGGGTATACCCTATACCCTATACCCTATAGGGTATATACAATAGGGTATAGGGTTTACCCTATACCCTATAGGGTATAGGGTAAACCCTATAGGGTATAGGGTATATTCTATAGGGTTTAGGGTATAAGGTATACCTTATAGGGTATAGGGTATATCCTATAGGGTATAGGGTATAGGGTATACCCTATAGGGTTTACCCTATAGGGTATAGGGTATAGGGTATAGGGTATACCATATACCCTATAGGGTATAGGGTATAGGGTATAGGGTATATCCTATAGGGTATACCCTATACCATATAGGGTATAGGGTATAGGGTATACCCTATAGGGTATAGGGTATAGAGTATAGGGTATACCCTATAGGGTATAGGGTATATTCTATAGGGTATAGGGTATAGGGTATACCGTATAGGGTATAGGATATAGGGTATAGGGTATAGGGTATATGATATAGGGTATAGGGTATACCCTATAGGGTAGAGGGTATAGGGTATAGGGTATAGGGTATACCCTATAGGGTATAGGGTATAGTGTATAGGGTATAGGCTATAGGGTATATCCTATAGGGTATAGGGTATAGGCTATAGGGTATACCCTATACCCTATAGGGTATAGGGTATACCCTATAGGGTATAGGGTATACCCTATAGGGTATAGAGTATAGGGTATAGGGTATAGGGTATACCCTATAGGGTATAGGATATAGGGTATAGGGTATAGGGTATATGATATAGGGTATAGGGTATAAGGTATACCATATAGGGTATACCCTATAGGGTATAGGGTATAGGGTATACCCTATAGGGTATAGGGTATAGTGTATAGGGTATGAGCTATAGGGTATATCCTATAGGGTATAGGCTATAGGGTATACCCTATAGGGCATATAGGGTATAGGGTATAGGGTATAGGGTATACCATATAGGGTTTATGGTTTAGGGTATAGGGTATACCCTATAGGGTATAGAGTATAGGGTATAGGGTATAGGGTATACCCTATAGGATATAGAATATAGGGTATAGGATATATGGTATAGGGTATAGGGTATAGGGTATAGGGTATACCCTATAGGGTATAGGGTATAGGGTATACCCTAGGGTATACCTCATGTGGCATAGGTATGTGGCATAGGGTATAGTGGTATGTGGTATAGTGTATAGGGTATAAGTATAGCTATGTGGTATAGGTATATCCTATAGGGTATAGTAGGTATAGTTATATAGGTATATACCCTATACCCTATAAGGTATAGGGTATAGGGTATACCCTATAGGGTATAGGGTATAGGGTATACCCTATAGGATATAGGGTATAGGGTATACCCTATATGGTATAGGGTATACCCTATAGGGTATAGGGTATAGGGTATAGGGTATACCCTACAGGTTATAGGGTATACCCTACAGGGTATAGGGTAGGGTATACCCTATAGGGTTTAGGGTATAGGGTATACCCTTAGGGTATAGGGTATAGGGTATAGGGTATACCCTATAGGGTTTAGGGTATAGGATATACCCTATAGGATATAGGGTATAGGGTATAGGGTTTAGGGTATAGGGTATAGGGTATACCCTATAGGGTATAGGGTATAAGATATAGGGTATAGGGTATACCCTATAGGGTATAAGGTATAGGGTATACCCTATAGGGTATACCTTATAGGGTTTAGGGTATACCCTATAGGGTATAGGATATAGGGTATACCCTATAGGGTATAGGGTATACCCTATAGGGTATAGGGTATATGGTATATGGTATACCCTATACCCTATAGGGTATACCCTTTATGAATATCAATAAATATTTTGGACATTTTTTTGTATTGAAGTTTTTTTTTCAAATAGTTATATAAAAAAAGTTAGAAAAAAAATAAACAAATGAAAGTATAATAAAGAAATCAGGGACATATAAAATTCTTTAATTTTTATTTATAAATGTATAGTTTTTTTATTATTTTTATGAATTTAAATAAATATTTTGGACATTTTTTAGTATTAAAGTTTTTTTTTCAAAAAGTTATATAAAAAAAGTTAGAAAATAAATAAATAAATGAAAGTATAATAAAGAAATCAGGGACGGGTAAAATTCTTTAATTTTTATTTATAAATGCATAGTTTTTTTTTATTTTTATGAATATAAATAAATATTTTGAACATTTTTTAGTATTGAAGTTTTTTTTTTCAAAAAGTTATATAAAAAAAGTTAGAAAAAAAAGTTATTTTAAAAAAAAAAACAATTTCCGTCGCTAAATCCGTCGCTAATCCGTCGTTATTTTTTTTTTAAAATTTATTTTTTATTATTTAGCGATAGAATATATCCGTCGGTAAATTTGTTTGTAAAATCCGTCGCTAAATCCGTCGGTATTTACAAAAGAAAATATTTTTTTATTTTTTATTATTTAGCGACAGAATATATCCGTCGGTAATTTATTTTTGTAAAATCCGTCGCTAAATCCGTCGCTAATTTTAAAAAGGAAAAATATTTATTTATTTTTTATTTATATAGCGACAGAAAAAATCCGTCGTTAAAAATTTTGTAATCCGTCGTTATTCCGTCGCTAAATCCGTCGCTAAAATGGGCGGGCTTTTTTTGCGCCACTATTGCGACGGATTAGCGACAAATTCATGTATGTCGCTAAAATTCGTCGCTAATCCGTCGCTAAATCCGTCGGTAACTGATTTTTTCATTTTATTTTGCTTCTGTCGCTATTCCGTCGCTATTCCGTCGCTAATAGCGACAAAATTTGATCCGTCGCTAATTTCGGTCGCTAATTTGCAGTTTTCTTGTAGTGCTTGTTTAATAGGAATTCAAAGGTGAGGAGGTTATAATCCTAGAGGGATTATAATTGTTCAGTCCTTGTTGGATGGCAAACTGTGTGAGATAAGGTTATAATCCTTGGAGGATTATAACTATTCACAGTCCTTATCTGAGTAGGATTGGATAATAGCAATCCGCACGTGCGCCTTTGGAGGCGGGCTTCCTCGTCGTACATGGCCTGGTAGGCCTACATTGAGCCGAGGAAGAGAATTGTAAAGATGGTGAAGCCAATTTCCTTGTATTATATGGAGACCGACTCCTCGTATTCAGAGGATGCCTTGCTCGGCAATGATGGATGCCTTGCCTAACATATGGGTTTGTGTCTTGTCGGCCTATAGTTTTGTTGGGCCTCAGTCATTATACGCTCTGCTATGCCTAAGTTGACATAGTGGGAATGACGAGGAGGTAAGACGAGCAAAGATAGGGAAAGCCCACTGAGGCCATGGGCACTAGCCCGTCTAGGGGACCAGGCATAACCCCAGCCTGAACATAATACCCCTGGTAGGTCTCCAAACTTGACTAACACAGAGTTCCTACCTCGGCAAATTTCCTCAGCCTTTCAATCAGCTGCCCGCTCCATTCAGGCCTCCATACCTGCCCGGGCACGCAGGGTTTCTTCGAGGGAGAAACAAACTCCCAGCCTTGTCGGCTCTCCACTCTGATAACGTGGTTATTCCACCCAGACACCTTGCTCGACATGGGGTAGATTAGTTTGGGTTGATTTGGATCACTCCTTATCACCATAAGCATTGAATCCTCCTTATAGATGACGGTGAAGAAGTGATGAAAGGTAGACTGACAAGGTTCAAAAGCTAAGCTATGGCAAAGGACAATGAAGCCGGTGAGGAACATCACGACGTTGGCACCTAGCATAGCCGGGACGGCTTACATATCCTCAAGGAACTCATTTATAAAGGGTTCTAAGGGAACACAGAGGCCCAATTGGAATTTTTTATAAAAGAAATGAACGTAGTTCAGACTATAGTAGAAGTCAACCATGGATTTCTCAATCTTGAGTGGGATACCGGGAAAGTAACTAAGTCGGTACTCTTCCCTCGATACCCCATACCTAGAATGGAGTTCCTCTATCATAGGTTCCCCTGCTCTTATTGGTTTAGGCCTAGGGGTATAAGTCCTACCTCGGCCTGATCTACCCGGCCTCTACCTCGGCCTCCAGCTTGGGCTCCCTCAGCAATAGCATCTACAATCCTCCCTGAAGCTGAGGGACCAGTAGGACGAGCATCATCACTTCCTCTTCCCGTCATAACTGCACAAGTGAAGAGCAGATATCAGAGTTTGGCTAAGGCATATGGAAGAGCGAAGATGAGGAAGGGTACCCCTCCCCATCCTATTAACTTAAAACGAGGAGGGATTCTTACCCAACAAAGGAAGCTCCAAGTGATTGGACTTCAAGTAATACAAATTGATGTGGTTGATTATCTCAGACAAACCATGGCATAGCATAACGTTGGGGGATTCTACATCTACTCGATCAATCCTAAACCAACTTGGGTAGTGCACGTCGGTCCGAGGAGATTGGTAACTCGTCAGAATTTCTCCTATCTTTCCTAGACTTAGCATCAACTATGGCCCGACAATCCTTTGGTAGATTCTATGTTTTTGGGTATGGTAGCAGTAGAGGGCATTTAGGTTAATTATCCAAGTCCTCACCATTTCTAAGGACGAGGAAGGCACAAAAGTTGATTCAAAGGAAACTCAAGGAAAAAGCTTCAAACAAGTACAACAATGGCGGTTCAAGAACACGCCAAGAACAACAAACACTAAACCCAGAAAATCAAATTGAAGTGCAAAATAAGAATAAAGGGAAGAAATTATACCTAATTTGATGATTTGTTGGTGAGAAACACGAAAAAATCGGAGAAAACAACCCAGAAATTGTACAAGGAATCAAGAAATCAAGAAGACAATTGATAGATTTTACAACCTTATAATGCTCTCTCAAGTCGAAATGGTGATAAATACTATTAGAAACAGGCCGTTTACCGACTAAAATATTACCGACGTCGGTAATACCGACGGACCATTAATAAATACCGACGGAGTATAAATTTCCACTTTTCGAAAACTTCTTTATTATATTTACATTTTATTCCGTCGGTAAATCTTAAAAATCCGTCGGTGTTACCGACGGAAATTTTCGTCGGTAAGTTGACATTTAAATATTCTAGCTCAGCCCTTTCTTATTTCGAACCCTATCTTTTTCTCTCTCTCTCTCTCTCGTTCTAAACAAGCCGCCGCAGCAGTAATGAATTCCCTCAAAACCCTTCCAATTTCTCTCTCTTCCTCCAGCGTCCGCCTCTCCGAGATCCCCCCACCGCAAACCCTAGCTTCTTCATCTCCGACAGGAGAGAGATTCCAGAGCACTCTCTCTTTCTCTCTCTCTCTCTCTCTCTCTCTCTCTCTGCTCTAAAACGCATCTCTGATCTCGTCAATTTCCAGGTAACAACTCAGCAACGAATCTCGGTTTGATAACCTGCTTTCTAGATTCTATCTGCTCACGATTTTTTTATTCTTACGAGGTATTGAATTAGTAGCGAGTGTTTGGTTAGGGTTTTTGAATTATCGATCTACAATCGTCGCCCCATTTAGAAACCTACTGGCGGTATGAAAATTTTGACCTGCGTGAGATGGCGAACAAGGCTGCTTGGAGTGTCAGCTTTACAAGCATGGAAATGGCCTTCTCTCTCTTCGTGATGACAATTTCGAAACCTACCGACAGTATGAACTTTTCTCTTTTCCCTCTGCCCACCATGTGTTTGTTTCTATGTCTGTGTGAAAGGGATTTATTTTCAATTTCAGGTCAGATGGGGAACAGCCGCATCTTGTTAATATTCAGTTCCAAAAGAAAGTTAAGCTCCAAGTATGTTTCTTTTTCCTAATTAATTAAGGCTATGTTTGGATCATGCAGTACATCCTAAATTCGTTGGCATATTTGATTTTGACTCTAAACTGGTTATGGTTTTATTTTCAGGCATGATTGGTTGATAAGAAATGAAATTAAGTGAAATCTATAATATAATTTGTATCTGAAAACTAAATAGTTTGTCAATTACCATCATGTGTGATATAATCAAATGAGTTTTCACATCAATCCATAGTACAATGCAGATTTATGAAACACTTGTGTGAAAGATGGTTTATAATGATAGTGTATTGAAATTAAATCCAACAAAGTTATTTCATTTGATTATTTTGTATTTCTATACAGTTACTTGCACTACGGATTATTAGCAGCTCGAGTTGAGATTCTGGGGATTCATAAAGACTCCGACAATCCTTGCATTCCAGCCGATTTTATTGGTATAAAAAATTATTTATATAAAGCCTCTAATTCTGTTTGCGGTCCTACTGCTCTTTATTTTATGTGGTATTGCATTTTTGTTATCCAATAAAATTTCTGTTTGAGCTACCTAGTGATGATACCCATGTGTCTCTGAAATTTTTATCAGGGACTTAATATATCAGAAGTTTGTAGAAGAGAATGAAGATCTAGGTGCAGCGGGGGAGAGAATCAGCTAAAAATATGATAAAAATCTCCACTTACATTATGTCAGATGTGTTTGTTCAGAGGGGAGGGGGAGAGTCATGAATGAAAGGACATACAAATAAGTAGATCGGCTACAATCGTAAGAAATCAAAGGACCCTTTTATTTTATTTTTTTGGGATGTAGAGAATTATTGGTTGTGGGGCAGACCGTTTTGATGGCTCAATGAAGTTCCTTTATCTTACAGGTCTTGTATCGTGTCTTTACGCCAAATTTTTTTATTAGCTTTCCATAGGAAGAATTAGTGCAGTGGTGAATGTATGTTGCCTCGATATGAGTGCGTCAACGTTATTAACCGAGATTTATGTAGAGATAAATATTGTGTAATATTGATAGAATTGTATATTGTTTGGGCTATAATTTACTAACCATTTATAGATTAGGAAAGAGTCCTTCTTACCTTAGGAGTAGGAAATTAATATTGTATATATGGTTGTAATGTCATACTGAAAAGATAATCAAGGAAAACTTCTCCAAATGTCTTCTCCAAACGTGTTCTTCTATGTTTCTTTCTGCTGTATATTCTAACATGGTATCAGCCTAGTCTCGATTTTTGGGCATACCCTACTCCTTCCTCTTTCGTTTTTTTCAAACAGCTATAACCATGACCACCACCACGGAATCTGTCCTCTCCGGACAAACTCAAATAAATCCCTCGGCTAATTCTCTTCCCATCTTCTACAACCCAACTGCAATCATGGGGCAAACATATCTCACAAAAGAAAATTACGTTAATTGGAGTACCTTGTTCAAAACTCTTCTTCGAACCCATAACCTTCTGTTTGTAATTGACCCTCAACAACCATCTGAAAAACTTGCTAACGGTATCGTGAACCCTCAACACGCCGCATGGAAGAATGCTACAGATCTGGTTTGTGGTTGGATTAAGGGTACTGTGACACCAGTCGTACAACCATATCTCAATTCTAGTGTAACAGCGCCAGAGGCTTGGTCCATTTTAGCCAAAAGATTTGGGGCTACTTCTACCCTTCAAATCGAAACTCTCAAAGAGAAGTTGCACGACCTTACAAATTTTGGCTTGAATCTTTCAATACCGCTGTCTATCTCATAAATAGACTTCCTATGCGTCAACATAAGTTCTTATCTCCTTTTCAAAATTATGGAAACGAAAACCTGATTATCATTTTCTTAAAGTCTTTGGGTGCTCGTGTTTTCCTCATATTGTCACTACCAATGCACATAAACTTATGCCAAAATCAATTCATTGCATTTTTCTTGGGTATGATAATATTCGTAAAGGATATTGTTGTTTGGATTTATTTAATGGCAAAGTATATTTATCAAGAAATGTGGTATTTGATTAATCTTCTTTTCCTTGGCAAGACAATAGTATGAATAAATTGTTGACAGGAGACAATGTTGAACAATTCGGTCTCTATGTTCATTTGGATCACAAAGAGGCTACTACTCCAGGACCAGCTTTCGGCACTTCTACAAGTGTTGGTCTCTTGCCCACTCCCAACCAGCCTCATGGGACTGTTCTTCTTTCTCGGCCTGATCCAGTAACTAGCCCACTTCCACACCAGGCTGCTTCTTCTCAACAGAACCGACGGGTTTTCAATAATAGCCCGGTGCCCCTTAATTTTCACTCACAGTCACCCGCTACTCCTGAATATTTACCGGTTGTCAATCAGGTCTCTCCTAGACCTTCCGTTGAACATGGGAACCCCGGTACAATACATTCAACTTCTAGCAGCTCCTCCAGTTCTGAATCTGACAGTGGACCTCCATCCAATTCTGAGGCTGCTAGTCAGCCTACCCCCACTTCTGAGCATGCTGTTTCTTTACCTCCACCTCTCCGTTACCGAGCAGTGTCCGAATTGCTTGCTGCCACTTCTCCTTATTCTTTGCCATATGCTTTGGTTGCTATTCAGAATGACCCTCTCTCCTATGAGCCACGAACATTCAAACAAGCTTCCAACTTACCTCATTGGCAAAATGCAATGAAGGAAGAACTTACAGCACTACATAGAAATAATTCATGGTCTCTTGTTCAGGTTCAACCTCAGATGAATGTCGTGGGGGTGTCGTTGGATTTTTAAAGTCAAGCGAAAGGCAGATGGGTCCATTGAGCGACATAAAGCCCTACTTGTTGCACAGGGCTTTACTCAACAAGTCGGGCTTGACTATGACGAGCGTTTAGCCCAGTTGTGAAGCCCTCCACTATTCGAACGGTATTATCAATTTCTCACTCTCGTGGTTGGAACATTAAATAACTAGATGTTAGGAATGCATTTCTTAATGGTATTCTTAACGAAGAGGTTTACATGAAGCAACCTCCTGGCTTCATTGATCCCTCTCATCCAGATTTAGTTTGCAAGCTTCATAAGGCTTTATACGGGTTGAAACAATATCCTCGGGCATGGTTTCAACACCTTCATGACTTCTTACTCGGTCACAAGTTCTCCAATAGTCGTTCTGATTCTTCTTTATTTATTCGGCATACATCAGATTCTACAACCATTGTCCTCGTATACGTGGACGATATCATCATCACAAGATCATCATCTTTGGTTGTTTCTTCGATTATTGATGATATTTGTGCAACATTTGATAGCCATCGTCTTGGTGATTTAAGCTTCTTCTTGGGTCTTGAAGCGTCCCGGGATAACTCAAAGTTGCAATTATGCCAGAAAAGATATGCTCTTGACCTTCTGGATCGTTTCCATATGTCCGACTGCAAACCAACCTCCACCCCTTCTGTTTTGTACTCTCGACTGTCAGCTCAGGACGGCGATCAGTTGTCTGATCCAACTACATATCGTAGTCTTGTTGGCGGTTTGCAGTATCTTACTATTACATGACCTGCTATCGCGTTCTCGGTTAATCAGGTGTGTCAGTTTATGCACGAGCCTCGCTCCACTCATTTCATAGCAGCTAAGCGTATTCTCCGATTAGTTAATGGTACACTTTCTTTGGGTCTCACATTTATCATTCTTCGAACCTTTCCATTTGTGTGTACTCTAATGCTGATTGGGCTGGGGATCCCGATGACCGTCGCTCCACTACCGGAGCATGTATTTTTATTGGTCCTAACCTTGTTTCTTGGACTGCAAAGAAACAAACCACGGTTTCTAGATCTAGTAGTGAAGCCGAATATCGAGCTATTGCTACTACTACTGCTGAGTTACGATGGTTTTCATATTTATTTCGTGAGCTACGTCTTCCGTTTACTGTTCCATTTTTATTTTGTGATAATATCTCGGCATTACATATGGCACGTAACCCTGTTTTTCATGCTCGAACTCGCCACATCGAAATTGATTATCATTTTGTTCGAGAATTGGTCACTCGTGGGTTCCTCAAACTACGATATGTCTCGTCCGATGACCAACATGTAGATGTGTTTACCAAAGGGTTACCTAAGCCACGCTTTTTGGGGTTTTCTGTCAAGCTCCGCCTCCCTTATGACCGTCTCGCTTGAGGGGGGTATTAACCAAGATTTATGTAGAGATAAATATTGTGTAATATTGATAGAATTGTATATTATTTGGGCTATCATTTACTAGCCATTTATAGATTAGGAAAGAGTCCTTCTTACCTTAGGAGTAGGAAATCAATATTGTATATATGGTTGTAATGTTATACTGAAAAGATAATCAAGGAAAACTTCTCCAAACGTCTTCACCAAACGTGTTCTTCTATGTTTCTTTCCACTGCATATTCTAACAAACGTGTTCCCTTTCTAAATGGATTGGAAATACTTATTGTTGTATATTTGCATCTATGTCAATGTAGCATGGAATTCTACATCCAGTAATTTTAGTTGTCTCTCATGCTTTAAGCTTACTTGTTGTCTTCTTGTGAGCTTGAAGGTTTGCAAGTATACGAATCACGGTGTTTCCTTATCAACTGCATATAAAATCTCAGAAGAGTTGTTTGTTGCTTTTTGATTAATTTGATTGCTTAAAGTAACCAGTCTTCCATCTTTGACCATTAGCCATCCTTATTTCCATTAAAAGTTTGAGACTGTTTGGCTTAGCAGTTTGTTCTTGAATGTTTTTTAACGAATGTGAGGACTGTAAATTGAGAATTGTTTCTCATGCTCTACACCTACTGGTTGGCTTCTTGTGAGGTTTGTATCATTTCATCTCTTTTGGTCGTAGTTTATTGGCTCCAATGTCTTTCTAAATTGAATGCTCACCCGTTGACATTAATCATTCCAGATATTTGTTGGCGGTTTGAAATCCAATGTTACGGATGAGCACCTGAGGCAAGTCTTCAGCCAATATGGGCAACTAGTTCATGTAAAGATACCAATTGGCAAGCGATGTGGGTTTGTTCAAGTCGCTGACAGGTTCGTCTAATAGAAAAACTTAACATCTTCAACAAGAAGGATCATATATAATTCGATCATATCTGATGACAGGAGCTCCGCCGAGGAAGCAGCAAGGATGTTACAAGGAACTCAGTAGGCTGTTCGTCTTTCATGGGGCCGTAGTCCTTCAAATAAACAGGTTTCTTCTTTTTTCTGGATAGGCTATTTACTTTTCTTTCCCTTATCCTTTCAACTTGAACTTATCTTGACCCAATCCATCCGTTGGATCTGTGGAACCCACACCTGACTATGGAAGCATGCTACAAAGATTTTGTGTGCGTAGAAAATTGCCAAGGTAAATAAAAAGAGTCTAATATTGGCGCCCAATTAAGCTGGTTACTCACAATGAAAAAAAAAGGAAAATAATTATTTACACTTTTTATGGATGTTGCAGATTGGAACGGTTGAGCTAAAGCCTGAACAATCTTGGACCGCTCCACCAAAGTATTGAGCTTAGTCATGAGCATTTCATTGGTCTTTTCATAACTGTTTCAAGTTTGTAGAACCTTTCAGAGTATTGTAATTGAATGTTGGTATTTTGGTGATTGAATGTATAATTGAGTTGTATTTGAATGTTTGATTGAGTTGTATTTGAATGTTTAATTGAGTTGTATTTGAATGTTGGTATTTTGATGATTGAACATGTTGCAGGTGGCTTTTAAAATATTTGATTTTTTTTCAATTCTGAACAATTTACCGATGGACCATTCCGTTGGTAAGTTCTTTTAAAAACTGATAATATTATTACCGACGGACTGGTCAGTCGATAAATCTGATCTTTTACCGACGGAATTTCCGTCGGTAACCCTCCGACAAATACGCCGGTCATCGACCGGCAGTTTCCGTTACCGACGTTTATTGGGTGTTTACCGATGGACCGTCCGTTGAAATTACCGACGAAAATTTCCATCGGTATTACCAACGAAGAATTACGGACGGAATCCGACGGAACACGTCCGTCGGTAAACAACTATTACCGACGGATTTTTCCGTCTGTAATTGCCCAGTTTCTAGTAGTGAAAAGAGAAAAAAGGAAGTGGGTTTTAGCTTTTATACCCAAATCTGAAACGTGTATGGGTCAAAAATCGGGTTGAGATGCCGTACTTTCCCTCGCAATAAATGTTCTAGAGGGGTTCCCAAGGTAGATGTCAGAATTTGTACGACGCACCCATCATTGTACGAATTAATCGACGGAAAATGAAGAGCCTCATGACACATAAGAGCCCGTTCGTATTCGTTTAAGCTGAGGTAGAGCAACAATTCCTCCTCGGCATAGCCGAGCTGGGAAGTCGGGGGCCACTGAACGGTATAAACCGAGGTACGAACATGGATCAGGCTAGGCAAGGCCGAATGGATTGAGCCCAAAACATAATCCACGCAAGTCTCAAATTACGATAGGCCTTCCCTACCAATGCTCGTCATGCCTACTCGTCATTTTCCACTATGTCGACCCAGACATAGTAGAGTGAATAATGACCAAGGCTCAACAAAAATGCATGCCGACAAGGCATAATCATATAGGTCGAGCAAAGCCTCCTTTGAAGACGGGGAGCCCCTCCTCGGTTGTCAAAAAAAATAAGAAAATGGGCTTCCATATCATTCACAACTCTCTTCCTCAACACAATTTGGGTCGACCAGACCATGCACGACGAGGAGATCTCCTCCAAGGCGTACGTGCAGAATATATTTCCTAATCCTATTTAAATAAGGATTGTGAACATGTATAATCCTCCTAGGATTATAACATTATTTCACACGCTTTCTTATTCAACAATAACTCTACAATGCTATACCTATAAATACAAAACATAATTCGCATTATTTGGGCAACACATCTTTTGACTCTAAACTTTTGTCAATTGATTTCTCTCTCTAAACACAAATAATTACTCTCACGCAGGAGGGCATTCGTAGGTGAAGCCCCGAATCAGTTTACATGTTTATTCTTATTTTTCAGTCTATTCAGTTATAAAGTATACAATCTGACACTAGATTTCAGCTTATTCAAACGTTTTTGGCATAATCAGTAACTAAAGCTTTACCTTTAGCAAAGCAAAGGTGACTAAAGATAGTCCTTTGGTTTTACTTTAATACAAAAAGACAAACGTCCAAATAGTACTCACTACAACAAAGAGGGCGCGACCGCCCTCTTTGTCAAGATGTCAGGGCGCGATTTCTCCTCTAGGGCGCGCGATCGTCCCATTTGTCCAGATATTTGGCACGGTCACGCTCTTGTGCTGGCACGATCGCCTCGAAATGCTGTCACAGGAATTACCATATTTGCTGTTTGTTTAATCCCCTATTTTAGGTGTGTACCTTAGTTAGACGACATCAAACCCAATAAATCTTTTGATACGTGTAATTATGTTATAATTTTGTTGAGATCAACTGATGTTTTATTGTCACTATTAAAGCAGATACTTAACTATATTTATTAGTAAAGTTATACTATTATATTTGAATAAACAAAAAAAAAAAAAAAAAAAGGGGGCCGCTGAAACCCCATTCATCATTCTTTTACTCTAATTTTTTTCTTGCCCCCGCCCCCAATTTCTTCCATTTATGCGTACGCCACTGAAACGTAGTTGAGTTTAACCCCCCCCCCCCCCCCCGCTAGATCCGCCCATGGTGCGAGAGTGTATTGAGAGTTGGGTATGTAAGTGGGGTTTTAACAATACCAGAAAATGAACTGCAAAACAAAAATTTGTAAGTCGTTTTACAAAGACAACGATTATTTAAGATTAAAGAAAGTATCATTTAAAATATTATGAGTAAAGTTGTATGGACATTTTGTGTGTCCCTAAATAGGAATTGCACACCTATCTTAAAGGAAAAGATTACCTAACAAAGTGATCTCGAACACAGTGGTTCCGAGGAGGCGTGAAGGGGCCGAGCCGCCGAGCACCGAATAGATCCCTTTAACAAAAGTGATTAAAGAAAGAGTATAATGCAGCCCCTACATCTATATCTGAGTGTCCATTTTCAAATTAATACAATTTGCCATAATATTTTACTCCCTTCAATTTTGGATATCCATTTTGCCATAATTTTTTACCCCCTTCAATTTTCGAAGTTATCATTTAGCATTTTTACCAAAGGTTTTATAGTTAAACGATATCAGTAGTTTCGACAAAGACTTTTCCATATGAGAGGTTCTTCTGGGTCCCCATAGGGGCAAGTCGTATTCCCAGTTTGTATTTGTTTTTGGGTCCCCAGAGTATCAAAAATTTCCGAATCCACCACTGAACTTGAACTTAGGCTTTGTTTGTTCGGGGGAAACATTTTTTGGAAAATGTTTTTCCCATTTTTCGGTGTTTGGTAAACACCGGAAAATGAAGTCAACGTAAAACATTTTCCGGGTCAATGAAAAATGAGCTTAATTTCTAAGGAAAATGATTTTCTTACCGATACCTAAGGAAGTTGTTTTCCGGAAAATATTTTCCTCATTTTTCTTTATTTGTATTGATTTTACCTTTAGAAAGTTACTTTAATGAAACTACCAAACATCCGTAAATTTTTTCGGAAAATGTTTTCTTAAGATTCACCAAACATCGAAAAATATTTTTTGAAAAACATTTTCATTTTTCGAAAAATATTTTTCAAGAAATCATTTTCCAGTGATTATTTTCCGTAAAACAAACGGACCTTAGATTAGAAGAAATGAGTAAAATTAATCCGGTGGACCCATGCATTTAACTTTGATAGTAACAATTTTGTTTGTAACAGTCTGACCTTGCTCTTGTGTTTACAACTCCGTCCGTATGTCTAAAATATCTGCTTCACCTAGCCTCTTTATCCGACTTTGACGTCTGATGATTTTTAGAACCTTGATTTATTTTCTCTCTACTACAATGAGGTAAGGGAGTCCGGAATCAATCGACTCGCCGGAGGTGGTCGCCAGAGCTGCAGAAGGTGGTCGCCGGAGATGAGTTGTGACGCGCCCCGAACCTGAGACCTACTTGACCCCACGTCCGGTGACGCAGCACGGAAGCAATACGATTCGTGTTTAGCGCACTAAACACAAGAATTCACAAGCAATGAATCCTCAAGAACACAAATCTGGAATCCACCAGAAAATTAAAGAGAAAACCTCTTTGAATTGGAAATCAATAATGAATAAGTTGTTCTCCAAAAATAAAAGACTAAGTATTTATACTTCTACCTAAAGCAAAGAAATAAAAGAGTTCCCAAAATAAATAAAATGCCAAAATTAAGAGTTTTTCCGTAATTAAAAGGAATCGCCTTCAATCCTCCGTCTCGAGCGCGGCCGCCCTAGCCCAGCCGCGGATCGCGCACCTTGGCCGAGGCTCACGCCGGTTCTTCCTCGTCTTCGCCGCGGCCGCTTCCTCCCGAGCGCGGTCGCGCACCTCGCCGAAACTGCGCTCGGTTGACACCGTCTTCAGCGCTGGGCCGCGCACCCCCCGTGAGCGCGGTCGCTCTCGCTCCGTCAGTCTCCTCCACCTCCAAAGAACTCGACTCCGAGTTCTCATCAGGATAAAGAACTCCATCCGCATGATACTCATATATGTCCGCCACGTTGAAAGTATTCGAGATGTTCAAATTATCAGGAAGAGCCACCACATATGCATTGTCATTAATCTTCCGAGTCACCTTGAAAGGTCCATACTTGCGAGGTTGCAATTTCTTGTACGTGCCAACAGGAAAACGCTCTCGTCGAAGGAAAACCATAACATCATCCCCAACCTTGAAAACTTTGACCCGTTTCTTCTTGTCCGCAGCAGCTTTATTCTTTACTCCCGTTGCCTCCAATTTGGCCCGAACCTCTTCTTTGACAGCACATACTTCATTGGCCATATTTTCAGCTGCTTGGCTCACACCACGACCCCTTGGTAAAGGTACCAAATCTACAACATGCCTTGGCGTCGACGAATAGACTACAGAAAATGGTGATTTACCCGTAGCCGAATGGACTGCACTGTTGTAAGCAAACTCCACCTGCGGTAAAGCCAAATCCCACTGCTTCGGCTTGTCCCCACAAACACTTCTGATCATGTTTCCCAATGTCCTGTTTGTAACCTTGATGTAAACGCAGCGGAATAGTAACGATAATTAGCCTAAACTAATTAACCTGCAAGGATTAAGGAATCCCAAGATAACAATTCAATGAATTCTACAAAGAAGACAAAGAACTTGATGAACTTGCAATTGCAATTCAAGAGAAAATAATAGTAATCAACGTGTCTAAAACTAAAACTAGGGAGGAGTATTTATAGATCATACTCTCCTAAATCCTTAAGGAAACATAAAAGAAAATATAGAAAATCCTAAAAGAAAATACTCTCCTAAATCCTTAAGGAAACATAAAAGAAAATATAGAAAATCCTAAAAGAAAAAGGAAAACAAAATAAAGAAAATCCTAAACCTTCTAAAATTAATCCTAACCTATATAGTAACCTAATAGGACTTAAAAACTAGTAAATCTTCTCAAAATCTATTCTAAAACTACCTATAATCAACCAATTAAAATTAAATCCGAAAATACAAATGAAATAATAAAAGATACAAAAATAATTAACATCCCCATTTACATCATTCACCACCACTTCAAAAGAACTCGTCCCCGAGTTCTCATCCGATGTTTGGAAGCTGCCATCCCATTTAAAAAGATACTTCGAATAAACTCGACTTCTTGGCATCGTAAGATATAGAAAAATATTTTCAAAATCAAATAATATACTTCCATTATCCGTTCCATATTCTTCATCAATTACCTCCACTTTCTCTTTTTTTCAATCCAACATAGCCGCGTAAATAACCGGTTAATCCTCCTCCGATGCTCTAGCACTAACGCGGACGCCCTCGAGTGTTAGTGCAGTACGCTATTAGGCGATTTTTCGCCAAATCTTCCAAATCATCATTAAAAATCTCTGAATTACTTCATCCTTTGCACATAGATCCACCTCTTTAATGCCCAAATTCCTCTTCAACATGTTCTTCTTTGACCGTATCAACAATCGCTCAAAGAACAATATCTTCTTTGCGTGCATTTAACTTCTTCAATAGACAACTCACCATTAAAGACAGAATATCCGCCTAATCTTGGGTCGTTGATCTTGAGGAGGCACTGCCCTGGCCTCACCTTCAACATTATCCGAAGTATCCCCGCCTATCGGATCATCACGGTGGAGATTTTCCCCGCGAGGACTAGCCCGATTTCGTGGGTTGACATCACCACCACCACCTACACGCAATCCGACCAAAGCTGCCATGAGTTCCGTATGCTGTCGATCTTGGGCTGCTCTGCGCTCTCTAGCCTCTTGATCCAAACGGTCCATACGTTCCCTAGTTGCTTGATCCTGACGCTCCATACGCTCCAAGATTGCGGTAATAATGGTTAGGTTGTCTCCGTTGTCTCCACCGGAATTGGCCATCGTCCAAGGATCTCGCCTTTTCTGATACCAACTGATGTAAACGCAGCGGAATAGTAACGATAATTAGCCTAAACTAATTAACCTGCAAGGATTAAGGAATCCCAAGATAACAATTCAATGAATTCTACAAAGAAGACAAAGAACTTGATGAACTTGCAATTGCAATTCAAGAGAAAATAATAGTAATCAACGTGTCTAAAACTAAAACTAGGGAGGAGTATTTATAGATCATACTCTCCTAAATCCTTAAGGAAACATAAAAGAAAATATAGAAAATCCTAAAAGAAAATACTCTCCTAAATCCTTAAGGAAACATAAAAGAAAATATAGAAAATCCTAAAAGAAAAAGGAAAACAAAATAAAGAAAATCCTAAACCTTCTAAAATTAATCCTAACCTATATAGTAACCTAATAGGACTTAAAAACTAGTAAATCTTCTCAAAATCTATTCTAAAACTACCTATAATCAACCAATTAAAATTAAATCCGAAAATACAAATGAAATAATAAAAGATACAAAAATAATTAACATCCCCATTTACATCAAACCTCAGTCTGTCCGTCTGTCTGTGGATGAGCTGTAGAACTTCTATTCAACGCAGTACCAAACATACGCCATAATGTCACCCAAAAATGGCTCAAAAACTTAGTGTCCCTATCTGAAGTAATGGACTTAGGAACACCATGAAGACGTACCACCTCTCGAAAGAACAATTTTGCAATATTAGAAGCATCCGAGGTCTTCTTGCAAGCAATAAAATGAGACATTTTGGAAAATCGATCCACTACCACGAAAACAGAATCCACACCTCGTTGAGTGCGAGGTAAACCCAACACAAAATCCATAGATAAATCGAGCCATATATCATCCGGAATAGGCAAAGGCAAATAAAGACCAAGCATTTTGAGATTGACCTTTAGATACCCGACAAACATAACAACGCTCGACGATAGCACTCGCATCCTTCCGCAGCTGAGGCCAGAAATAACGCTCCTCCAAGCTAGCGATTGTCTTGTCACGCCCCAAGTGTCCACTAAGGCCTCCCCCATGCAAGTCTCGGATCAGCTTCTCACGTAATGACGTCACATGAATGCACAATCGGTCTCCTTTGAACGTAAAACCATCACGGACATGAAAATGCACTGGTGCTTGCCCACACACTTAAACCATAGTTCCTTGAAATCCGGATCTTCCCCATATAACTCCTTCAAAGAACTCAAACCCGACGACTTCCGAGACAGTGTAAGTAATAAGGAAGCCCTCCTACTCGCAGCGTCCGCCACTTTGTTCTCGAACCCAGGACTTATGTTGGATTATGAAAGGAAACTTCGCAGATAACTCACCCATCGAGCATGCATCTTGTTTATCACCTTTCCTTGATCAGGCAAGAACTTGAGGGCAAGATGATCGTAAAATAAAATAAATTCCCTCTCGAACAAGATAATGCTCCCACCGTCGCAAGGCCCGAAAAACAAGATAGAATTCCCGGTCATAATTACTCCACTTCGACGCGCCTCACTCAACTTCTCACTAAAGAAAGCCACAGTCGCTTCTCTTGTGATAGGACGGCTCAATCCCTACACCACTAGCATCACATTCCACCCGAAAGATTTTATCAAAGTCGGGTAGGGCAAGAACCGGTGCGACAAAGTTTTTCCTTAATGAGGGCAAAACTCGTTCTTGCTCAAAACCCCAATGAAACTTACCCTTCTTCAAACACTCAAGGAGCGGTGATGGTACTGAAATTCCGAACAAACCTCCTATAGAAGGTAGCTAAGCCATGAAAGCTACGCACCTCGATGTGAAGTCAGGGGCTGGCCAATCTCTAATGGCCCTCACTTTCTCCTCATCCACCTGAATACCATCCTCACCAACCACAAAACCCAGAAAAAGTAACTTGTTGGTGCAGAAAATACACTTCTTAAGATTGATGTAGAGCTGATTATCTTTTAGGACTTGCAATACTTGCCTAAGATGATCGAGATGTGCAGTTCTATCTCTACTATAAATCAGGATATCATCGAAATAAACGACAACAAAAGAACCAATAAAAGGTCGGAATACCTGATTCATCAACCGCATGAAAGTGCTAGGCATTCGAGAGTCCGAATGGCATGACAAGCCACTCATAAAGGCCATCCTTGCTCTTGAAGGCTGTTTTCCACTCATCTCCTGGCCTAATCCGAATCTGATGGTACCCGCTGCACAAATCCAGTTTCGTGAACACTCTCGACCCAGATAACTCATCAAGCATATCTTCCAAACGGGGAATAGGAAATCAATACTTGATGGTAATTTTGTTGATGGCCCTACTGTCCACACACATACGCCACCGATTACCCTTCTTTGGCACAAGCAAAACCGACCGCACACGGACTCATGCTCTCCCTAATAAACCCCTTTCGCAAAGAAGTCCTCAATCTGCTCTCGAAGTATCTCATTCTCCTTAGGACTCATGCGATAATGTGGAAGGTTTGGCAAGCTAGCTCCCGGAATCAAGTCAATCTGATGCTGAATGTCCCTCATAGGTGGTAGATCATTTGGCAATTCTTCGGATAGCAACCCCTGAAAATCTGCAAGTAGTTCTTCAATGTCCTCGCAACCCAATCTCCACACCGACGTAACCCAACAACCCCTTAATGACTACAGGCAAAAATACTCCGACTCCTCAATAGCTGCGCAAGATCCTTCTCATTCTGAATAAGCATCAACACCGGCTTATCCTTCTCAACTGGCTTTTCAAACCGCGAAACAGGAGCTATAGCAATCTTGTGCTTGTTCCAATTGAACAACACCACATTATCCTTACCCCTATAGGTAATATCATGATCGTATTGCCATGGACGACCCAATAATACATGACATACATCCATATTCAAGACATCACAGACAACTTCCTCCTTATAGTGTTTCCCGATAGAAATGGGAACCCTACAAGTACGTGACACTCTAAGTTCGAACCCGTATTCACCCACCCCAAACCATGTGGTTTCTCATGTGGTTCGCCAATCCAAGGAAATCAACTAATTTCTCGCGAAACTAAATTTTCGGCAACCATTATCAACAATTAAATTGCATACCTTGTTAGCAATGGAACAAAGTGTGCACGAAAAAGATTCTTCCTCTCGCCCTCGTCCTTGGAAGATAGCAACATCTGTTGAAGAACAAAACCCACATGTTCTCCTGACTCCTCCTCTCGCGAACTCGGCTCCGCATACTCATCATCCTCCTCCTCTACTTCTTCTCTTCCTCTTCTAAGAATGCGGCGATGCACGCCTCTTTGGGGCAAACGTTGGACCTATGACCAAATCCCCGATAGCGAAAACATTTATCCCCCTCGGCAGCATACGGATTCTTTGCCGTTTTACTGTCTTAGGTGCCTTGTTCCCTGTCGAGTTGCTCGCTGCTACACGGTTCCCTGTCGCACTGTTCCCCGCTGTACTGTTCCCTGCAGAGCTACTAGTCGCCCCCTTCTCCTTGTTACTCCCTTCATCAGCACCACCTTGCGGACTCCATTTGCGAAAAGGAGCATTAAAGACCCTTGTACTCGACTTCTCCATAAGCTCCGCCCTCGGCCGCAGTAGAAGCATCCGTCAAATTCCGTACTTGATGCAAACCCATCTTGTCTTGTATTGAGCCCTTCGGACCATTGATGTAGCGTGCAACCTTCGCTCCTCGCACTCATCGATCTCCACCCTTGCAGTGTACCTCTGAAACTCAGTAGTATACTCATCAACCGTCCTCTTGCCTTGAACACAATTCAGATATAACTTATACAAAATCTGCTCGTAATCTGCAGGCAAAAACCTTCCGGAGATCAACTGCTTCATCCGCCTCCAAGTCCTAACTGGCTCCTTCCCTTGTCGTCGTCTCTGTACTACTAGTTTATCCCACCAAACTGCAGCAGTACTCTTCAAACGAATCGCTACCATCTTTACATGTTTATTAGCAGGTACTTCCATGACCTCAAAGAAGCGATCGACATTAGTTTGCCAGTCTAGAAAATCCTCTATACCCATAGTTCCATAAAAATGAGGGATTTCAGCCTTAATTCTATAATCATGGCGATTTTGATTGTTACCTTGTTCTCCATCATCCTCCACGACTTCTTCCTCCGAACTGGAACCATCTTCTACCCGATTTTCAGCCCTCTGAGGACGTCGAACGGGTTCTTCCCTGTCTCCTTCACCCCTAGGGTTTCGATCATCATTCCGATCCCGTTGAGCAGCAACCAACGCGGCGATCTGTGTTGTCAACGCAGCGATGGCGTTAGTAATCCCCTCAATATCAGCCTTGGTAGCCTGATCTCCCATAATCCTCGCATGGTGAAAAGACAGGATATGGCTGCTCACGATACCAACCGACGCAAAGACGGAAGCAATACGATTCGTGTTTAGCGCACTAAACACAAGAATTCACAAGCAATGAATCCTCAAGAACACAAATCTGGAATCCACCCGAAACTTAACGAGAAAACCTCTTTGAATTGGAAATCAATAATGAATAAGTTGTTCTCCAAAAATAAAAGACTAAGTATTTATACTTCTACCTAGTAAAGAAATAAAAGAGTTCCCAAAATAAATAAAATGCCAAAATTAAGAGTTTTTCCGTAATTAAAAGGAACCGCCTTCAATCCTCCGTCTCGAGCGCGCCGCCCAGCCCAGCCGCGCGGCGCGCACCTGCCGAGGCTCACGCCGCTCTTCCTCGTCTTCAGCGCGGTTGCTCTCCTCCCGAGCGCGGTCGCGCACCTTGGCCGAAACTGCTGCCTGGTTGACACCGTCTTGAGCGCGGTCGCGCACCCCCATGAGTGCGGTCGCTCTCGCTCCTGTATCATCCGGGACACGCTCGAAAGACGTCATAATCCTTTTAAAACTTTCAAAATGTTCTTCCTAAATTTTGATTATATAAAACCTGTTTTAAACTTAAAAACTTTTTTATACTACTTGAAATTAATCATATCAAGCTTAACATCCACACACCGCATTTACAACTTAGGAAACATAGTTCCAAACCTACTCTTCTTACTTATCATATTTACAATTTCTAACATTACCCAATTTAATGACATAAAGTCTAAATCTCAGTTATTCTAACCCATTGGTAATACATTTACATAATGCAACCAATACACTATACTTTTTCAAGTTACATACCCAGCTCGACGTCCTCCTTGTGCTCAACGTAGCATAAAACTTGGCTCGCCCTGGACAAAGGAAAACAATAAAAGGACGGGATGAGATAAATCTCAGCAAACTATTATATATGCAGCAATATGATATACAATCACAATATGAAAGCGTATAATATCTCATATATATATATATATATATATATATATATATATATATATATATATATCACATTCTGGTCACACCAAGAAAGATATACAAACATAACACATAGGTGCAATAATGTAACACTTAAAAGGATACTGAGCCAAGGTTTCATCCTCAAAAGGATATCACGATCTGAGAAGCAACAGCAGCTGAAGAAACGGTTCCGAAACCTAATCACAGTAACAACAAGCGGGACTATGACACAAAGTCATACCCAAATGTGCAACTAGACCTCCCTTCCCTTGGGAGAGCTAGTCCACCTACCCAAACTATGGCCAATTGAAGGGGAAAACAATGGGAAACCAGTGTATGGATCATAATGAACTCGGCTCGGGTGCCATTATAATTCCATACCACTGCCCGAACAAACAAGTACCAGCTGGACTTTCAAATATAAGCACAGTAATCACTACTTGCTTAAACAACAAATGGATGATTCCAAAGTAGGAAACCAACTCCATTAAACTTAGGATTTCAAAGTAGGGAACCCCAATCAATCACATCATAAAGATGTCAAACAATTTCAAAAGGTGCAACACATAAGGTCTACACATTTATAACAACTATTCCAGGATGTATCGTAAATCAGGATTTTAAACAAGTTAGGTTCAATGGAAATCAATGGTTCCAACCTACTTTAACCAAATATTTAACTATCTTCCAATTATCAAAATTGGTATGTAAAGACATCATGTTGTTGTTCATATGTTGTACTTCAATCATAGTGTTCAGTTGGTTGACATATATGCTATCTAATTGAACCTACATTGCTTTGAAAACCATTCAGTGAAACTGGCCAGGACACGACTCGTGCCCCAGGGCACGACTCGTCCCTCCTAAACAAACGCCTGATACAGTCGTCCACCAGGGCACGACTATTCACGACTCATGGCACGACTCGTGAGATAGGGCATGAGTCGTGCCCTTCAGCAGAAATCAACACTGAGTTTACAACATCATCTAGGCTTGGAACTTACCCTCATTTTTCTCATACTCTTTCACCTCAACTCAACAATACTAACCAAACTTCAGTATAGCATAACCCAAACCATTTCAACCCCAAGTAAAATGTACAAAAAACACATGCAACACTTCCATATTCAACCCTAAGTAAAATATACCCAAAGAGACGTACAACCATTATAATTTCAATTCCAGGTAAAATATACCCAAAGTGACCTACAACCATTATAATTTCAATTCCAAGTAAAATATACCCAAAGTGACATACAACCATTATAATTCCAATTCCAAGTAAAATATACCCAAAGTTAATAGCCGACAAATCATATTTTTCAAGAAACGAACTTGTGATTCCCTTTTTAGAAGAATTTATAAACTGATTCAAGACATATCATCTAATACTGATGATGATCAACTATGGAAGCACAAACCAAAGGTCCAACGGCTGTGGGCAATCAAGCAAGTCTTTCTGCTCCAGGGAAAGTGTCTATGGTGGAAATTGTGTTAGGAAATATTAGTGCTATTAGCAATAGATAACATTGTCACTAGCCAGTTTGTAGAATTCGCCTAGTCCTACTCGTATGGGGGGCTACCACACATATAGATATAAGTATATTTTTAAGGAGCCTACTGTAAGTATGAGGCTTAAAAGGCAAACATAAATTGTTGCCAGCTCCAGAAACAAAAGGACTGTCACAGGTTATTCGCCTTCTTCAATAGTGAATTGGTTACTCATACATGATCACTGGCGAAGTAACTAAAAGTCCATCTTTCATATAGCTCCACCCAATTTTACCTCAATACATTTCAAGTCAAAGAAAATACTTAAATGTAACATGCAATATATATATATATATATACATATATATATATATATATATATATATACCTTGAATTTGAAACCTCAACGAACATAATTTAAAGGAAATTATACTAGTAATAACTTACCCTTTTCTCTCAAACCAAAACCCACCATAATCTCCCTTCATTATAATCATTCTACGAGCCATTCCAACCCAAAAAAAAATTAGACAAATGATACATGCAACATAGATATTCCATAAATCTAACTTCACACATCACATGAACATGCTTCGAATGAAAATATAACTTACCAAAAATAATTCGAAAATAAGTAATTCTTTAATCGGCTAGAAAGGCTCCCCTCGGCTTCCCGAACATTTAGACGCAGGCAGATCGAAAAATGGAATAGTATTTGATTTATGGTGAATTTTGGAAGGAACCTAATGTATTTATAAAATGAACCGCATGAACCCAGGAGAAGAGAAGAAAATGGCTGATGCTTTTCTTATTTATGAAAATTAAAGCTTCTAGATAAACAAGGCAGGGATAATCATTAAGTAGTTACATCTAGGCTCCTCCAACTATTGAGTTGCTACACTTAAATGACTTAAGTTCCAATCATCACACTTAAGCACCTCAAGGCTTATATAAGATATAATTAAATTTCACAATTTTATTATTTATCTACACTACTTCTAATATTTCCAATTTAGACCTTAAATAATTATCTTTACTTTATTAACATATTTAAATATCATATAAATTATTAAAATGTCAAACTAAAACATAATTGCCACAATTAAAACCCGAAACACTAATTAATGTAAATTGTGCGTCAAATGCACGTGCTCAACACGTGATTAAACTAGTGCCTAGGGTTCAGGTCGTTACAGGTTGACCGGTTGAGGAGAGAGAGAGAGTGAACAGAGGAAGTGTGGGTGTGTGTTTTGTATGAAAAATGATTTTTAGTAATATTCATATTTAATTAAGTAGTTTTTTGTAAAATTCTATCTTACATTTTTTTTTTTTTTGTAAATGCCATCTTTTTTAATGAGTTTTTTTGTAATTAACCCTTTCTGTTATTGAATCATTTTGTTTGTAACAGCCGACCTTGCTCTTTTGTTGTTGATCACTGCCATTGAATCATTGATATTTTGTGTTTACAACTCCGTCCGTATGTCTAAATTATCGGCTACACCTAGCCTCTTTGTCCGACTCTTACGTTTGACGATTTTTAGAACCTTGTTTTTTTTTCTCTCTACTACAATGAGGTAAGGGAGTACGACTCCATTAACTACTTCTATTTCTATACAAAATATAGAAGTGGGGGTGCTCAAGTTATAAATTGTAATTTAAGAAGAAACAAAACTCTAAAAATATGATTAGTTTTATTTCATATAAATATGTTGAAGTAAATTAGTTTAAATTGACGGAGGGACTATATATAATTTGGATTGTTTCTCCCTAGCACTACTGATCTGTTTCTGTTTGTGGTACAAAGGCCAGAACTGAAGTATAGTGCAATTTCAAGGAAGATATTAACACAACACACCATATATATATAGGCTCCAGGCCCGTTGACAAGGGTGTGCAAAAGGTGCAAATGAACAGGGCCCATTATTTTGCAAGGGCCCCATATTTTTCCCAGCCCATTGTCTACCTAGCCCAAAATCCTATCCCTTCCTGTAGCCTGTAGGAGAAATTTTTTGGAAAGTGTCGATTATGAAGATTTGATTGATGATTTTGCTTCAAAGAGTGCTCGAAGAATGTCATTTTTTAAATAAAATATTTAAGTTGTATTGGAAAGTTATGATCAATGTAATGAATTTTAAAAAGTACTTATATATTGTGTGTATTTTTTATATATTAAGGGCCCAATATTTATTTGTGCACAGGGCCTCAAAAATGATTGAGACGGGCCTGATAGGCTCATGCGTAAAATAACATCGAAAGTCAGAACAGCAAAATACATGAAATTAACATCCTAGTTGATTTCTCAGACAACCAAACCCAACATCAATCATTATTTAGAACCTTAATAACCTAATACCTCTAGCTCTCACAAAATAAATGAACATTCTTTTTTCAAATTTGCTATTGATCAATAGAACAAATTTGAAATTTGTTTGTACATTCATTTTGAGACGAAGAGTACTAATTATTTGTGACGGAGGTTGCGGAAATAGTCGGAAGGGTCTTTCTCAAAGTCATCCCTGTACATAGTCTCCCCATTCTTCCCAGGAGCTTTCATTTTCTTTCTATTATCTTCTTCTTCCACTCCAGATGCTACTGATGAGATTAGATAAGCAATACCCATTGCCACCGTTGCTATTCCGGCAACCGCTCCGACCACCTTCTTCACTGTGTCCGCATAGCCCTCATCATCCTTCTCTTTCTGGCTCATTTTGTTATGGTTTGTAATTCTACTTTGTGAGTTTATTGTGTTGACAAGTTTTGGATTTTATAGTGAAATTTGACACTAGTTTTCTTGTACTATGTAGGGTTAATATCACTTTATGGCCTTAGACTTAGAGTATACATATTGTAGAATTTGGAGGTCTGAAGTTTCGAGTTTATCATTTTAGGTCCTGGACTTTCATTTTTTTATCAAATCAGGAGTCTGCACAAAAGTATGTTAATCTTCTAACGGAAATTCTCTCTCTGTATGTATATGTACTAGTACATGCCCGTGTCCAAGGCCACGTGAGATTTTTATTTTTTATTTTTTATTTTTTTATATATATCAAAAAAAAAAAAAGGCCACTCATGTCGTACGACATACTTATTTATGAGGGCAAAATGGGAAAGGGACAAAACAGTGAGGATAAAATGGTAATTTCGGCACTTGAAACTGTTCAAAGAATTGTTCACAACTCCGGTTGCATTTATACTATAGATATACGTTTTCTCCGCCCCGAAAAATTATTTATTTGGTTCTTAAGATCAATTAAATCATGCTTGATCATAACTTTATGAAAATTTAAATATATCTATGTAATTTTTTAAAAAAATTGTTGTTGATAGTATTTATAATGTTGATAGAATAACAAATTTTAAAATTTCATAGGAATATTCAGACTTTAATAAAATTATGATCAAAATTTAATTCAATTGATCATGAAAATCAAAGTGAAATAAATTTTTTTAAAACCTAAAGAGTATATTTAAACCCACCTTTTAATTCCTTCTACAACATCAGAGATGAAATGTGGTAGACAATTTAAAGAGTGGGTAAAGACTACAATTTCTTAGGTTTACTGTTGGTGGACTTTGGTAGTGGTCTAGCTGATGGATTTTGGTGCCGGAGAAGGCAAAATTCAAGAAAGTGGTGAAGCGGGGGTGAATATGTTGTTATTGAGGATGAAATATGAATAAAGGGAATAATAATTTTATTTTTTTATTTATTTGACTTTGACATTCAAGGGAAATTTATTTACTCCCTCCGTCCCAGACCAAGGGTCCTCGGGGGGATTTCACGCTTCTTAAGAAATTTTTTTAAAGTGGGTAGAAAATTTTAGGAGAGAGAATGTAAAAGTTAAATGTGTGGTAGGGAATAGGAGAGAGAATGTAAAAGTTAAATGTGTGGTAGGAAATAAGAGAGTGAATGTAAAAGTTAATAATATTTAATAGGAGAGAGAATGAGTGGGAGGAATAGTAATGGTTTTTTTGTAAATATATGGAGATGATAAGGGTATAAATATATGGAAAACATTCCATTTAAGGAAATGGACTCTTGGTCTGGGACGGATCAAAAAGGAAAGTAGGACTCTTGGTCTGGGACGGAGGGAGTATTTTTTTTAATCTATTATATGTCATGCTTTGCACACAATCAATTCTAGTAAAGTTCTAAACATTTGCTAGACGAAAGTGGTTAAGTGGGAAATTTTAAACATAAGAGGTGCATTTGAGGGAGTAATTTAGATCAAAGGTGCAATGTGTAATTTGGTAGATGCTATGGGTGGTAAAGAATTTTGACCGGGTAATAATCATCACTAAAAAATTCACACACCTGGGTGTCAATATGACCGAATCGAATGTGATCCAATACGAAAAATTCGGATATGATTTCAATATTTTATAATCCGATCGAATTCGATACTACTGTTGATCCGATCCGATACCCATCCCGACCCCAAATAATCTATGTATATAACTAAAAATTAGGGTTATATATTATATTGGATGCCTCTCTTTTTTTCTCTATCTGCTCGTCTCCTTCTTGATACAAAGAACCGAAGTTATATGAGAATGAGAGGAATGACTGAACGGAATTTAAGAAAATAAGACGGGATTTAAACCCTCAATATTAGTTGCTCATCAGCAAAACTATATTTCATAAATCAAAAATCAAAAGCTGCCCAGTACAAAAGCCCTAACATGTTATTTATACTAATCCTAGAACATTCTAGACTACTACCAAAATAAAAATAATTAAAATCAATCAAAATATTTAAAATAACAGTCCTAAAATACCAAGCAATGAAATAAGAAAACAGTCCTAAAATACCAAGCAATGAAATAAGGAAACAACTTAAATCAGCAAAGGAGACAATCTTCATCAAACGGAAGCAATCTTCGGCCCGGCTTCGGCACCTCGGAGCTTGAGGCGCCCGCCCAGCCTCGCATGAGGCGCCCGCCTCATGCCCAGTTTGTTGTTCCGTCCGTTGCTCTTCATATTGTATCATTCTCCTCTTCTTAGAAAAATTCAACCTCGAATTTGAGTCGTTGTTTTTCGGAAATACCTCTGAAAACTTAAGCTTCAAACATCTTCGAACTGTATACTTAGTAGCACTTCGCATCACATTCATCAATCCGTCCATCCGTTTACTAAAAAACTCTCACTAAATAAACCTTTGAAGAACCCAGTTGCGAAATAAACGGAACTTCAACAAAAATGGATCCTCATAACAATAAGAACCGAAAATGCCTCCTTTCGGCAAAATAGATGAACCCGGGGAAAATCACAACCTGCTCCCAGGGTTCGGTGAGGAACGCTTGATGGTTTATATTTGGCCGGGTCAAAATCCTCAAAATCTTCTTCATAATTATCGTCATCAAAGATTGGTGGTTTTGACCAATCAATGACAACGTCGGAACCCGTCGAATCAACAAAGCAATCCACGGTAACAGGATTCAATCGGTCACAAAACTCGTCAAGAGTCAGAGGATCGGCCTCTCTCTTGCACTCAAGTTCGTGATCACGATCGAAAGGATAGATATCCTCATCATCATCTGACCACAGATCGACTCAGGAGCCCTCTTCATCAGACGATACGTCTGAATCCGAGTCCTCCAACTGCGCTAGTTGTCGTTGGATTCGTCGACCCTCCACCCGATCAAAGTATCTTTGGAGTTCTCGAATCTCGGAACGCAACAAACGGAGTTTGAGATCTTGAATCTTTCTTCGCAGTTCGTCCTTCTTGATTTCATATAGGTCACGTTCGTGATGGGGATCGTATGCCTGGGGCTTCGCTTCACGAACCCTTCTACGAACACCATGAACACCATGACCACGCCTTCGTTCAGCCATCAAAACGACCAGGAAACTGATACCAATTGATACAAAGAACCGAAGTTATATGAGAATGAGAGAAATGACTGAACGGAATTTAAGAAAACAAGACGGGATTCAAACCCTCAATAATAGTTGCTCATCAGCAAAACTATATTTCATAAATCAAAAATCAAAAGCTGCCCAGTACAAAAGCCCTAACATGTTATTTATACTAATCCTAGAACATTCTAGACTACTACCAAAATAAAAATAATTAAAATCAATCAAAATATTTAAAATAACAGTCCTAAAATACCAAGCAATGAAATAAGGAAACAGTCCTAAAATACCAAGCAATGAAATAAGGAAACAACTTAAATCAGCAAAGGAGACAATCTTCATCAAACGGAAGCAATCTTCAGCCAGCTTCAGCACCTCGGAGCTTGAGGCGCCCGCCCAGTCTCGCATGAGGCGCCCGCCTCATGCCCAGTTTGTTGTTTCGTCCGTTGCTCTTCATATTGTATCACTTCTCTTCTCTACTATTTCTCTCTCTCTATCCGCTCGTCTCTTTGTGCTCTTTCTATCTCTATCCGCTCGTCTCTCTCTCCCCTCGTCTCTCTTCGCTCGTCTCTCTATCTCCGCTCGTCTCTCAGCAGCAGCAGGCATTTCGTGGCAATTTGAAGGAGGCAAAAAGAATTTGATTGGTGGCAATTGACGTCGAATTTTGTATAAAGTGAGTCGATTTGTCTCACTTTAATTTTATGGACAACTATCATTGTTTTGAAAAGTTTGTTATACTTCAATTATTATGCACAATCTACTTGAACTTTGATAATAATTTTACAAAAATCTAATTATTTATACTCAATTCAAAAAAATATAAAAATTTGATTAAGCTGACTATAAATTCAAAATATAATTATGAACTTTTTACTATTTGTGTTTGCTAATAAAATGATTTGTTGCTTTAAACAACCAAAAAAAAAAATTACATGTCCAAGAAATAGGAAGATCTGATCAAATCTTCTTCCCTGGTCACAACAGTGCCACACCCAACTTACTCCTCATATAAAGGTGACTAAAGCTTTACCTTTAGCAAACCTACTACTGCTTTGTCTTTAGCACATCACACTAAAATGTCATTATTCCCCCCTTGCTTTATCTTTAGCCAAGGTGACTAGACAAAGAATCCTTTGGTTTTTACTTTAATACAAAGTACAAACAAAGAGTCCTTTGTAGGAGTACAATAATGGAGAATCATTTATAGTCTTTTGTGTACGGAATTGTTTTTACTAATACTTTACTTTAAAGAAATTACTAGTAAAAGTTCGTGTTCGAGGACACGTTTTTTTTTTTTTTAATTAAGCCCGTGTCCGAGGACACGTTTTTTTTTTTTTAATTTTTTTTTAAAGGCAAAATGAAAAAGGGACAAATGTATGAGGGCAAAATGGAAAATTCGGCAGATGAAACTGTTCATAATACTGTAGCAACTCTTCCCTCATTTATACTATAGATTATTAAAAAATATAAAATAATGTTGTATGTGGTTTTGATTTTCTAAGTCTCTCATTTCACTAGATGTGTGATCAAAATCAATTGAATAATCGTGAACTCATTGAATACCAAAATAACCCATTATTAATTAAGTGTTGAAGAAGTTTAGGTTAAGCTACCGATATTTGTGGATATTTATGAATAGCCAAATTCTTACTATTCGTGTTTGCTAATAAAATGATTTATTGCTTTCAAAATAAATAAATAAAAATTACATTTCCAAAAAATAGGAAGATATTATCAAATCTTCTTCCCTTATCACAACAGTTTCACACCAACTTACTCCTCGTACTGCAACAGTACTAAATCCTGTCATTATTACCCACCAGCTTTAACTTTATTAAAGGTGACTAAAGATAGTCCTTTGGTTTTACTTTAATTCAAAGAGACAAACGTCCAAATAGTACTCTTATGTCTTTTTTTTTTTTTTATTATCCAGGTTTTCCGGTTTTGCCGGATCGATTACGGGCCATCGGGTATCGGCGCGCCGATTATCTTGGCGGAGGTAAATCGCGAGATATGTCTATGCGAGGGGTGGCGGCCCTTATACTCACGGCCCCGGAAGCCCTCCTACAAAGCATTTATAATCTTCTGACACGAATGGTGTACAATTTCTTCATGTAGAGCAATTACATCACTTTCCACAACACGAATGGGCGCCGTGCTCTGCCAAGATTTGAACTCCCCATGCTTTGAGGTTGCAAGCCCGGATCTTTGCTTCCTTAATTGCACGGATGTGCCCCGGGGAGCTCCAAAGGACCCTGAAACCCAAGGTAGAAATTAAACCACAGAGATTCCCCTTGGGAAAAATCGAACCGATGACCTCCCCTTCGGGAAGCCACCTAGATACCACTGGGCCAAGGCCACTTTGGTAGTACTCTTATGTCCTTCATTCACTTCACTGCATTAGTTGAGACTATATATTTGATGATTTCAAAAACGTTTGTATTAGCTCAAATTTAGCGATAGGTTGTATTCTGTATAATTGAGTAGCTCGAAAAATAATAACATACATGTAAACTAAGCCATAACTTCATCGAGAAAGACCCTCTGTCGTGAGAGTAAGTATTTGTGTTTAGAAAGATAAATCAATTGACAACAGTTTATAGTCAAAAGATGTGTTGTCAAAATAATGTGAATTATGTCTGGTATATATAGGCATAACATTGTATAATCCATGTTAAATAGAAATTCGTATGAGATAAAGTTATAATTCTAATGGGATTATAATTGTTCACAGTCCTTATTTGAGTAGAATTATATAATGTATTATGTTCGTGCGTATTGGAGGCGAACTTCTCGTCACAAGTAGTCAGGTCGGCTTGGGTTGACGCCGATGAAGTGGAGAGTAAGGATAGAGAAGCTCATTTTCTTGTATTATATGTAGACCGAGGAGGGGCTCCTCATCTTTTGATGAGACCTTGGTCGGTATTGTTGAATGCCTTACTCGGCATATGAGATGACGTCTGGTCGGCATGTATAATTGTTGTGTCTTAGTCATTATTCGCTCTGCTATATCCAGGACGACATAGTGGGAATGATGAGTAAGCATGACGAGTAAGGTAGTGAAAGCCCACTCCCTTTGTCGTACTTTAGACTTGTATGATTTTTTTTTTTTTAATATTGTTATAAAATGACAAAAATATACATGACACTTTTGTCCTTTTACACTAATGCTAGTGCAACACCCGTTCGATGCATGAACCGTTATTAATACTCAAAATACGAAAATTAAAATAAAATAAACAGAAAAGCGAGTTGTTTTTATATATTGTGAAAAAAATTCTTGAATACTATATTGTCAGTACAAACATCAGAGTTGTCAGTATTATCATCATTACCTATCAAGATTTAAAATCATTTATATTTTAAATCTGGATATAGAGACATATAATTGGTCATTAAAAATTTTGATTTCATAAAAATTAAGATCAAATTTTTTAATTTTTTTATAACTCATTTTGGGATGAAGGGGGCTATAAAATTATTTAAATTGCAAAGTAGATGAAACATTGATTAGTATAAAGAGCAAGTATAGAGACAATATTTATTACTCAATATATCTTAAAATGAACGAATGACTCATTTTAAATATATAGATGGAGACTTAAAAAATTGAGACCAAGCATTTAGTAAAATGAGCACATAAACCATTTCCTACCCACATTAAACAAATCAAAAAAGAAAATAAACTGAAATAATAATTTCTTTACTTGAAATATTATTTTCTTCTTCACTATTTTTTATCTTTTTTTCAATCAAATTAATTCCTATTTATAAAATAATTATATAAGAAGCAAAAATAGTTATGGCAAGTTAAGCAACCATTTAGTATCCCATTGAAAATGTATAACTATTATCAATAGCAGTAACTATCTCTACTTAGCCTAATTTCCAAGCCCAACATCAAATGTAAAAGAAAACAATATTATATACTCCCTCTATCCCGCTACAAATCGCACACTTTCTATTTTGAGCGTCCCATTACAAACCGCACACTTTCTAAAATGGTAAAGAATCTTTACTATTCCCTCCACTCATTCTCTCTCCTACATTATTTTAATATTCACAACACCATTATAATTTACTATTTTCTCCACTCATTCTCTCTCCTATTTTACTTTTACACTCACAACATTTATATCATTATTTTTTTCCTTAATCCCCTCGCAAACAGTAACAGTGCGATTACTAGCGGGACGGAGTGAGTAAGTATTAATATCATAAATTATCATTTACATGAATTACCTGATTTCTAAGGGATAAATATCAAATATTGGAAATTTAAAACACATAGCATTAATTATTTTTGAATAGAAAGAAAATTACTCCGGTTTCAACAAAAATAAAATTTGGAAAACATTAATCTATAGTATATCATAACGTAGATTTTTTTTAAAAAAAAAAAAACTCTAAAAACACATAGCATTAATTATTTTTGAATAGAAAGAAAATTAAAAATGAAAATAAACATATATTCCCTAAATCTGCAATTATCTTTCTCAGCTTACTCATTTATGCCTACAAACACGTGTAAGAGTATGCATACATACGCGTGTAATACTTTTTCAACATATGCAAAATATCTACATCTTTGCCATTGTCAAAAATGTTTATAATGACCTTTGACAGTGGCGTTTTTGAGTGGCCGAAGGGCTTTCCTCCTGTTATATATATATATATATAGATTATTATTATATTAAATAATTCTATATATTTTATAAATACACAATTGTTTAGTTTATAAAAATGCAACACCCTTTCAAATCATCATTCTATATTCCACCACTTTTTTTATTTTATATTCTTTATTTTATGATTAGTAAAATTGTAAATATTATTATCATTTATAATTAAAAAAAAATACTTCACACTAAAAATCATATATTGGAAATTTTTTTAAAAAATGATATAAATTATTATTTTTAATATTTAGCAAAATTTTAAATTGCTAAAAAAATATTTTTTTTTAGTCCACAACAAATAAATGCTAAATATATTATTTAAATCCCAAACTAAAAGGCCAAACATGATTAATTATTAATGTTTTTAATGTAATAATATTACAATTACAATTGCAATAACAATAATGTTTATAAAAATGTTTCAATTTATTTAGGATTTGTAGGCTTGAAGTTCAAGCCTACAAAGCCTAAATAAATTGAAACATTTTAATGTTGATAAACCCAACTTCAACTCAAAATAATTTTCACATAGCATAATTATTTAATTCAATCATCAAATACTCACTTTATTTACTTAATTATTTCATTTCCAAAAGATATAGATTATCCTAAAAATTCGGCTGTCCATTGCAACAAAACCGTTTTCAATTAAAAAGTTTTCATTTTTTTTAGAACAAAGAAATATTCAACTTTCAAACTAAGCATATAAAAATTATAGTATTTTTCTTCTTTTTTATAACCTAATGCAGTAATTCATTAAAGAGTAACTTCTTAAAAAAAATAACACTCTAGAACATAACTTCTATATTATACTAATAAGAATTAAATAACAACAAATACTATGGATTAAAATGATCGAAATTAATTGCTTAAAAAAACAAGAGTTGGTCTTATAAAAAACGCGTTTTTCCTGGCACTTAGGAAAAACGTGTTTTGTGTTTCCCCGTTTGTGCCAGTGCCAGTTTAACAAAGTGCCAGTGTGACAAAGTGCCAGTGCATGTGTAACAAAGTGCCAGTGTAAAAAAGTGCCAGTAGCATTTTAACAAAGTGTCAGTGTAAACAAAGTGTCAGTGCATGTGTAACAAAGTGCCAGTGTAAAAAGTGCCAGTGCCAGTTTAACAAAGTGCCAGTTACATTAACACTGGCACTTTGTTAAACTGACACTGGCGCGTTTTACACAGACACTTTTATATACATGAACTGGCACTCTTCAAACTGGCACTCTGTTATACTAACACTGGCACTTTGTTACACTAACATTTTTGCTGGCTCTCAAAAACACAAGCAGTGGCATTCAAAAACACATGCACTGGCATTCAAAAACACATGCACTGGCACTATAAAACACATACACTGGCACTCAAAAACACTAGTAATTATTTTTGCTGGCTCTCAAAAACACAAGTACTGACATTCAAAAACACATGAACTGGCATTCAAAAACACATACACTGGCACTCAAAAACACATACACTGGCACTCAAATTCCCATCTGATTTATTCTGCACGACGGGTTGTAAACAGCGACTTACGTTCGGATCTAGCCGATTCAAAGGGGTCGTCCCTCATCCATCATCTTCGCCAAGCTCTCATAAAACCACCATGGATTAACCAACCTTGAATCCATGAATGAAAGAGAAAATAGAAATGGATCTTACTCAATCTCTTGGACGTATTGAAGGCGAATTGCGTACGGTTTGCGGACGGATTGAAGGCGAATTACGGACGGTTTGTGGGCGGATTGAGGGTTCCCTGCGAACGGTTCGCGTGACTCAGAGGTCTTTGGCGACGATCAAACCCAGGTGGTGGTGGTGGTTGTCGTTGTTGATGATAACAATGGGGACGAGGCTAGTTCCATTGAAACTGCTTGATTCAATATTCAATTTGATGAGACATTGGGTTTTCCTAATTTGAGAGTGTGATTATAAAAGGGGTAAAGTCAATTTGATTTTCGGTTTTGGAATTTGGGGATGAATGGGAGTTGGGCGCTGCGAGCATCGGATGCGGAACGGAAGAGTTGACGACGTGTTCTAAAAATACGTTTTTTTGTAAGCTCACAAAAAACGCATTTTTTACAAGTTTTTGGCAAAAAACAATTAACTTGCCAAATAAAAATATAGAATTTAATAAGTTGATTTGCATGGATATTTCCACATAGAGATAATTATCTCATCGCCAAAATATGGAATTTAACAATTTTAATGTACTTGCTTAAAAAAATTAATATACTTTCTTTCAAAAATAAAATTTTTAATACTTCTTCAATAATTCGAATAGCATTTTTAACAACATTACTCCGGTTTCAACAAAAATAAAATTTGGAAAACATTAATCTATAGTATATCAGAACGTAGATTTTTTTTTTGATTAAAAAAAAACTCTAAAAACACATAGCATTAATTTATTTTTTTTGAATAGAAAGAAAATTAAAAACGAAAATAAACATATCTTCCCTAAATCTGTAATTATCTTTCTCAACTTACTCATTTATGCCTACATACACGTATAAGAGTATACATACATACGCGTGTAATGCTTTTTCAACATATGCAAAAAATTTACATCTTTGCCATTGTCACAAATGTTTATAATGCCCTTTGACAGTGGAGTTTTTGAGCGACTGAAGGGCTTTCCTCCTGTTATATATATATATAAATAGATATAGATTATTATTATATTAAATAACCCTATATACTTTATAAATATACAATTGTTTAATTTCTAAAAATGCAACACCCTTTCAACTCATAATTCAATACCCCACCAGTATTTTTTTAATTTTATATTCTTTATTTTTATGATTAGTAAAATTTTAAATATTATTATCATTTATAATTAAAAAAAATACTTCACACTAAATTATTTTTCACTAAAAAGATATTGAGAAATAAAAAAGGGAAATTAAGAAAAGATAATTAAGAAATTTATATTTAAAAAAGAGGATTTTTTTATGTCCAAATTAAATGAAAATAGTCTCTATTTATAGAGAAAAAAATTATGAATTTTGGAGTAAAGAATATTAAAAAAAACAATTAATTTATTATAAAATAATTGAGGTCAAAAAAATCGGAGGAAAAAAAATCTGAAAAAAATCCAGCTAATCAGAGAGCGCCACATGGCAAAAAAGAAAGAAAAAAAACCGTCTTCGTCCATGCGCCTATGTTGTCGCGTGTACTACACGCGCTAATTTTTGCCCAATCCGAGCTTGCCACGTTGAATTGTCTTGAGGTATCTTCACTTTGCCACCGTGTGAAATTTGGTGTGAAGTTTAGTGAACCCACTAGGAAATGATTGGCAGGAGGTTTAATAGGGTTTAAGGTTACAAAAATATCGAATACAAAATAAGGTACCGACACAATCTAATTAAAAGCACCAACAAATTAAATCTTGACATATCATATTGTAAACCAACATTTATAACACTTTTTTGTAACTTTATTATTAACCTCTTTTCCTTAAACCTCTTTTGTTAATGTTTTCACCTTTTTTCTTGAGGTAAGAATTTATGTTTCCCTGTTGTGAATGTGTGCCCAAAATTTTTTTTTTTTGTTGGATTCACACGAGTTTGAAGACATCCGATTTAATTTGAAAATCGGAGTCGCCACGCCATTTTGATTTCCTCAAAACTTTGAAAAAAGGATTTTTATAGGTTCGGAGGTTAAGTTACCCCTTGGGAAGAACGGATCGTCGTTCACCCAAGGTGCCTTGCCGGAGCAAGTCTCCCAAGATCCCATTAATCGTGCTTGCTTGCGTGCTTTCTTGTGTGCATGTGTTTGAAAATAAAGGGGAGGGAATGTCCCAAGTCGTCTTCCGGACGTACAAACCATTTGTTGGTTGTCGCTCGGGATTTCTTGGATTTTATGTATTCGGGATTATGATCCCGTCCTCATCTTGGACTTGTGATCATCGCATTTTAACCTCGGGACTTGCGTGATCGAGAGAATGAATCTCTTTATAGTCAAAGATGAGGTTCTTTAGGAAAGGAGGGTCCTTAGCCCATCAATCCTACACTTTAAGACGGTCGAGCTCGTATAGATGCTTCATACTCATCTTAAGTGATAATCGGAGATATAGGGTTCAAGGTTGTCCCTTTCTAAAGAAATTATGAAACCTTTAATGAAAGGAACAATGTAAAGATAAGACCTTTACACCGGTCCGTTCCAAGGTTACTAATGGGGACATGGGGGAATGCATGATAAAAATGATACTTTTAGTGAAAAGATGACATTTTGGGTTTGCAAAGGATGCTTTTGATTGCAAATGGATGGTTTTTATGTAAAGAAATGATCTTTTGTGCAAAGAATGTATTTTTAAGTATGAAAATGGTTTTTTGAGTGCAAAGAATGCATCTTTAATGTGAAAAGGGATTTTGAATGCAAAGGATGCAATTTTTAGTGCAAAAAGAATGGTTTTAATGCATGAAAATGGACTTTAGGTGCAAAGGATGCACCTTTATGTATGAAAATGGTATTTTAATGAAAAAAAATGACATTTTATGTACATAGATACTATCTAAATTGCAGATAGACATCAGATTATAGCATGATGGGGGTTAAAAATCAGATTACAGCTTGAAACTGTGAAGTTTTACGCAACCCAGCTTAGTTTGTCGCGTGACATAGGCTGCCTATGTCGCGTGACATAACTAGCCATTTTGCGAGACTTTACTGTTGAGATTTGCAGAGGTATCAAGGCACCAATATGGCCAAGTTACTTCACAAACAGATCTCAGGGAGCAAGTATTTTAGTGATGAACACTTCAAGAGGGTGTGGATATGAGGGATCCACACTCATCTCGAGTGTTCATACAAAACTAAGTCAAACCGGAGTTATTTCATGAAATGATTATGCAATCGGATGGGGATCTATGCAATATGAAGCTAAAGCATGCAACTTTTAATCAGAATGCAATATTATCAATACAAATAGCACATAGATCTTATGTAAAATGAAGATAGGAGGAAGAAAAGGGTAGAAAATCGTTACTCTTGAAGACCAAGACTCCCTATATCAAGTTAGATATAGGAGCCTTCAAAACGACAACTTAAGGAATTTGGAATCAAGCCTTATCTCCTTGAGAACCTTTGGTTCTTGATGTGTGTGGAAGTGTGTGTGGGATTTATTTGGGGGGATTAGTGTGGTTTGGGAGGTATGTGAGGAGAGAGGAGGCTTCCTGAGCGTATTCCCTATAGAGGGGGACTGAGGGGTAGGAAAGGGGTGCCTCAAATGAGAGGTGAAGGCCTCTATTTATAGGTTGCCTGCATGGGCTTGGTATGTCGCACGACATAACAAGCCATAACCGTTTTCCTTCTAGAAACATGCAAGGTGGCAACCTTCTAGAACTCTCCCTGGCTGGTTATGTCGCACGACATAAGTAGCCACTTCTGGATTCTTCTAGAAACATGCAAGGTGGCATGATTCTAGAACTCTCCCTGGCTGGTTATGTCGCACGACATAATGAGCCACATGCAGTTCCTTCTAGAAACATGCAAGGTGGCAGATTCTAGAAGCTTCCTCCCAATTAAGAAAAACGTGTTTCTTAATTGGGAAGCTTCCCTTTCAGTCCATAATTAATTTGGAACAGTTCCGGAATATTTCCGGAACCTTTAGGAAAAGATCCGGGGAATTCTTAGGAAAACTTACCGAAATTGCCGGGAAATTTAACCGGAAGGCATGAGCCAGATTTGGGTACTTACAGAAGCCCCTCGGCAACGTCACTTGCATGGCGAGTGGGGTTGTCGATAGAAAATGATCCAATCTGGCGAATGCCGAGACGGATTGGGTGACCAAGTTGGTCGAGTGGCTGGACCTTTTATAAAAGGCTACCTACATATCCCGGAGGAATCAAGCTTTGATCGTAGTTCGGAATCCACTAGATAGGTTAAGAACGATGTCTAGGATCCTTGAAGTTTTGACAATTAATGGAGGTTGTCACCTGACATTATTTCATTCTAACGGAAGCTAAGGCTTAGGGTACTATCTCTTTTTGACAGAGATAGAGGGAGCTAAAGCTGGATGACGTTATTTCTTTATGACGGAAATAACGGAGACTAAAGCTTACGGCGCTATCTCTTAGAGATAGAGGGAGCTAAAGCTAGATGACGTTATTTCTTTATGACGGAAATAACGGAGACTAAAGCTTACGGCACTATCTCTTTTTGACAGAGATAGAGGGAGCTAAAGCTAGATGACGTTATTTCTTTATGACGGAAATAACGGAGACTAAAGCTTACGACGCTATCTCTTTTTGACAGAGATAGAGGGAGCTAAAGCTAGATGACGTTATTTCTTTATGACGGAAATAACGGAGACTAAAGCTTACGGCGCTATTTCTTTTTGACAGAGATAGAGGGAGCTAGATGACGTTATTTCTTTATGACGGAAATAACGGAGACTAAAGCTTACGGCGCTATCTCTTTTTGACAGAGATAGAGGGAGCTAAAGCTAGATGACGTTATTTCTTTATGACGGAAATAACGGAGATTAAAGAAGTAAGAAGGACTCGATGATTTTTGTAAAGAAAGTGGGATGTACCCTGATAATTTTATAAAGAAACGGAACGTACCCTGATAATTTTTGTAAATAGAATTAAAAATGCCAAAGGCAAATAGAATGCCACAGGGGTAAATTTGTAAAATAGGCCTCGGGGGTACTGGAGGGAAAATTTGATTGAAAATGATTGAAAATGCCAGGGGCACAAGGGGTAAAACAGACCTATGAGGGATAAAATCTTAAAATTGAGCCTTCAGGGGCAAAATTGTAAAAACAGGCCACAGAGGCTTAGTATGTCGCACGACATAAGAGGCCGGGTGGACAGATTCTTTAAAATTCGCACAGTCGTCATTTTGAAACTCAATTGAACTTGAAATTGAGAGGGAGGCGACAGTGAGAAAAGAGAGAGCGACATCAGAGGGAGATTTGAGAGGAATCGAGAGAAATCCAAACACTTTTAGTCCGATTACATTGGGAAAATGCCTCCTAGGCTCTATCCGACCAAAAGGGGACCTCAGCATGCCGATTTAGCTAATCGACGGAAAGGGGTGCAGAGGAATCAAAGGCCATTTCTTAGGAAGCACGAGAGGAGATTTCTACCCACGGCTCGATGAGCATACTTCGGATGTCGGGGAAGAAGGATGAGGTAAGAAACCCAGGGTTTTTTGAAAATTTCTGATTTGGGTGAAATCGATTTGATTTTTCCAGACTGCATTTGAATTTTATTTGCATTGGTCTATGAACATGAATGGACCTAGGAAGTGTGATGTTAAAATGCATGCTCTTAGATGAAATGTTCATACTTGTGCCATGTTTTCTTGCAGAGATTACGCACCCGTGGCTCTCCAGAGGTGATTGGCAGGCTATGGCAGAGCTTGCCAGGTAGTCGGGAAGCGGATAGAGCTCGCCCGAGGGCATGATTTATGCCGTTGGGTGAGAGCGATTCTTTGAGATGGCGAAGGCCATTGGGGACACTCGAGGAGTGTGGATGCAGTGAGGGCATTCGAGAGAGTTACGGTGGGAGACCACTCACTCATTTCACTTCTCTTGGGGTGAGACGACAGTCCACTCCACCGGATTTTGCGATCATCACGGGGCTGCCCTTTACGGATGAGCCGCTCTACCTGAAAGGAGCTGCACGGAGGCCGAGCCCAACCGATTGCTGATGCGGATTTGATGAGTTTGCTTGGCTTCGTTCCCCAGAACAAGAAGGGGAATGGATATGAGTTGGGTGAGCTACATGGCTTGATTGAGGGGCAGAGTAGGGACTACATTGTCGTTGATGACCCTGTTGAGAGTCGGCCGTGAGGCCCAGAGAGATTAGCGAGGGCTTTTGTATGGGTGGGCTTTTCCGACATCTTTGCTTATCAACAGCGCATCTACGCCTTGATTTCCTTTGCTAGAGCTCTTTTGAGAGCTGGGATCTTTGTCGGGAATCATCACGGGGTGAGAGGCCGCTTAAATGAGATGTATTTGGCTCTAGATGACGTCGGTAGGGAAGGTGAAGTATTTTACTTCTTTGTCACTTGGCTTTCGAGGTATTCTCTCACCTTGACTTCTTTTCTTTTGCGCATTTCATTCTATCCCTTGTTTTCCCTGTTTTGACTTCTTCTTCTTCTTTTCAGGCTTGGGCCTTCGGGTATTTTGGCTGTTATGAGTGGCAGATCAAGGATGAGTTTCCTGCCACCACTTTTCCTGCTCTCCGACGGTGGACGAAGAATGCCAGGAAACAGACCAGGACATCGGAGGGTTCGAGGTGTAGGATTACTGCTTCATATCATGACACGCTGATGTGCTTGAGAGGGACTCCACAGAGGCTGAGTATGTTCCACTGGACTGGCCGTTACTGTGATGATGTTGCCATTCGCGGGAAAAATTCGATTTTTGCGTTTCTTTGAAAAACCAAATAAAACCGGAAAAAACGGAGTCGCCACGCCATTTTAATTTTGAAGGCCAAAACTTTGAAAAAAGCCCGAGATCAGAGATTTAGGTTCGGAGGTCATGTTACGCGTCGGGAAGGACGTTAGTGTGCACCCGACGCGCCTCGTAAAACGAGTCTTCCAAGCTGAAAATCATTTGTGTGTGTGTGTGTGTGTGTGTTTTGGCCAAAATAAGTTGAAACTCAGAAAAGTAAAAATTGGGATATCTTTTTAAGACTTTAAACTGATCCCATGATTTTTTGGAAGATTTTTGGATTGAGATTTGGTACTCAAAAGACCTTTTGAAGTTGAGAGCCATTTCTGCCAGAATGAAAAAGGCAGTGGACCTTTGATTTTAAAAGGGATTCAAGGGTCTTAAAACTTCATAATCTGGATAAACTCAGAGAATGAAAGTTGTTCTAGACACCTTAAATAAAGTTTGTGCGAAGGAATTTTCCATTTTGGAGAATATTTGAGGGGTCAAAACCTTCTGGAAACCTCAGATATGAGATCTGGATTCCCAGAAGCTGATGAACTAGCCTCTGAAAGAAAATTTGAAAAGAGGAGTTTTACTCACCCAAGAAATAAAGTAAAAATATGTCTGGAAAGCTCTGGATGTTGGCTACAAAAAGTATTTTGTAGTCAACACCAAATTCCAAGTTCATCTGTGTCCAAAAATTAAGACCATGGACTGAGGTCTGAGAAAATTGCTACTGGACAGCAACTTCTCAAGAAAGAAAATATGAGTTTTAAGGGGGGTTTTGCATCCATGCTTGTCCCCATTTCCCTAGGTTTTGGTTAGTGATCACTAGACATTTTAGTGGTGAATCAACTATTCCAAACCATCCTTGGGGTACATTAGGACTAAGCATTTCATTTGCTTGGGAAGGGGAATTTTATCCTTTGAAATCAAGATTTTATGCTTGAAAATGGTTTTTAGGGTTTTGAAAATGAGTTTTCTTTGCAAGAAAGTAAGAAAGCTTAAAAATAATTTTGATCTTTGTAGAAGATCATCCATGGAGATGGTCTTCCATGGTGATCTTCTTAGATCTAGAGCAAGAAGATGAAAGAACTACATTTTGTAGTTTGAAGATGCATGCATGGATGAGATTTAGGGTTAGGAAGAGGAGGGTTTACCAATCTTCCTTGTGTTCTTGAGTGTTTGGCTTGAGTGTATGAGTGTTTAGGGCTTTAATATGAGAGTGAGTGGATGAGTATGAGTTGGGAAAGATTGGAGAGAAAATGGTGACAATTCAAGTGAATTCTATTTATTTTCTCTCTATATTTCGCCATGAGGTTCGGTGCAAAATGTGTTCTTCCTCCTTATTTTGTAGTCGGGAGGGCTCAATTTATAGCCCTCCTGGAAATGCAAAGGTATCCGCGCGGATAGGTCCAGGCAGCGTGCACTGTTCATTAAATGCAGCTTCAGCTTTGGACAAGAAGAATATTTCTTTTTGAAATTCAAATTAGGCAGCCAGTTTATGTTTCCAGCATTGCTATATTTGGTTTTCTTCTTTTGTTTTTCTTTTTGAGATTCTTTTTAAGGTTTAACCTTAAATAACAATGCCCATTTTACCCTCACTTTGTTAGGAATGTTAGGATAGTTAGGAATTGTTAGAAATGTTATAACTTTCGTTAATTTTCTAACGAAAATTCTAACAAGCTCAAATTGGAGCACTTACGATTCACGATGACACGGATTTGGATCACGCCGCTGCACTGGCTGCAGTGTCGCAAGGCTGGCAGTGAGTTTGTGCGGAGACGCCTTGTATTTAGGAGAGAGGGTGTATAGACGGCATGGGCCGAATAGGCATGCTCGGATCCACGATGATCCACCGGCGGGATGTGGCCTCGCCGGTTAGGCGAATGTAGATGCTCGATTGTAGGCTTGGCGGCACATCTCTACACACTGGGAGGGGACTATACTTTGTGCGTGGCCGGGCATCTTCGGTCCCCACGGACCCCGGGGGTTGGTTATGGTGCTCGGGCGTGGGACCCTCGTGACTACTCGTAGCTAGACCTCCTTTGCCCCGATTTTCATTGATTATCGGGGTGGCGATCGCATGAGGCGAGCCCGTATTGATATATCACGAGACTCATCCTCATCCAGTGCTCCCGCGAGTTCTAGATACGTAACTATTACTCCTTACGTCTTTTGGATTGATTGCATCTCTTCCTGTTATCAAGAAGCGCATTTTGACACTTATTATGTGTAATAGCAGTATCGGCTCAGAGCTTACGGGCTTGACCCGGGGGCTTATACCGGTGCTGGGCATGATTAGCAAGCTCCGAGAAGGTATGAGCTTTTGGAAGAATCGGTGCCGGTCGCGAGGGTTCGATCGATATCTCTCCACCCGGCCCGAGAAGGAAGAAGAGCCGCTACGATGATGCGAGCACCGGCGGAGGCATTAGTGGGCCGACGCCTCGGACGAAGAAGGCGAATGTGCCTCTTGCGAGGAACCTATTGAGATTGATGATGATGAGGATGAGGATGAGGATGATGAGGCGGCACTGAGACTATGAGCTTGACTCCGCTGACCGAGCTTGGCAGCGACTATTACCGCGGGGGACCGCATAGCTTACGAGGCACCTTCGGACGATCGATGAGCGAGAGGAGGCGAGGATGGCAGCGAGGATGGAGATGGAGAGGGCGATGGAAAGGGTGATGGAGATGGAGATGATTCGGAGTAGCCCCCTTCCCTAGACATTTATGACTTTTTGGCTATTGTACCCCTTTTGGGGAAAACACATCTTGTTATTTTTGCTTATGCACATTTCTTAGACTTGGTCTATTTTGTTTTGAATGTACATTGCTATCCCTTTTTATCGCATGCATTTATGAAATGATGGTAGGGTAACTAGCTTGAGGCGAATGGTTTGAATGGATGGCTTAAATGGATTTACGGCTTGAATATGTACCAAGTAGATGAATGCATGGGTGTACATGTGGGAGGCATGAACCCTCCCACATGCATTTGAGAGGTGTATGGCCCGACATTTGCAGCCTTTGACATGTCGGGGATTGCCCTGGGGAAAGCAGCACATTGCTGATGTCTGATGTTTGATGTTGGCTTGTTATGTCGCGCGACCTGGCTTGTTATGTCGCGTGACTTAGTAAGCTCCTTTGAGCGTGCTTTTCATTGCCTTTGTAGCTGGGTAGGAATTTGCGGACACGGGGTTGGAATTGGAGGATCAAAGAGATCACCTACCTGGCCTCCTTGGGACAATGGCAAAGAGATATTTGGTCCCTTCCTATAAGGATGGAAACGGGGTGACCTAGGAAGTCAAACAACCAATCCTTCATAAGAATGTGCCAAATAAAAGGGATGACCAAAGTGGTCGAAACTTGGACTTTTATGAAAAGCTTATGCACTATTGGAGAATGGAGAAAGAGAAAAAAGGTGACCAAAGTGGTCGGATGGTGAGACCTTTTATGAAAGGCTACCTACGTATCCGGAGGAATCAAGCCTTGATCGTAGTTGAAGCTTCATCTAGGCAGTTAGGAACGATGTCTAGGATTCTTGAGGTTTTGACAATTAATGGAGGTTGTCTTTGAGGAAGCTAAAGCTTACATCACTATCGAGTAGATAGAGGCAGCTATAACTGGAAAAACTTGAGCATACTTCTCAATCTGTGATAGAGGTAGCTAAAGTTGGATTTTTTTTTTTTGACAATTAGGAAATTGTCGCCTGGTGTTATCCTGTTATAACGGAAGTAACGAAGGCGCTTTTGGGAGAAAATGTATTATTAGCAATTGGCACGTTACTTGAGCCTAGGGGTGATTTCTTCTTGGAAACAATGGTAGGGACTAGTGCGGATGTACATATGGAATGTGCTTGGAAATTGTTTAAGACGGGTTTCAAGCGGGTGGGGTCGTATCCCTTGGGTGCGGGTTTGAGCTAACATTATTGTTGAGATGTGGCAAACGTGGACTGGAATTCCCTCTTGGGCTTAAACCTTGAGTCTCGACGAATGTTCCTTTCTCACGCTCTGGCATTTGAAGGCGATGTCGATAGGCTTTTACAATCAAAGACTAAAGCGAGATGTCGAAGTGACCAAACCTCTCTTCTAGGGATGGATGCAACTTATCGAGCCCGGTCGAGGAAAAACTTTGCAAAGCCATGTCTTATTAAAGCAAGGAAAGATCCTTTCAAGTGGCAAAGCCCAGGTTGGATGAGGCCAGTAGGCGAAAGTCTTAGGTTGACAAGTGAGTGAAGCCCCGATGACCTAGCGAAAATCCCAATATGATTGGTACTGCGGAAGTGATCCTGAGGTTGATCTGACCAAAACTGAATCCATCTAGGGACCTAGTGAAGAACCCGATGTGAATCCCAAAAATGGCTAAAGAAGCTCCAGTTTAAAGGAATGCTTTGACAAAATTTCGAGGCAGCCCTAATGCGAATTGTGGCAGAAGAGGGAAAACCTATCCTTCTCTCTCTCTCTTTTTTTTTTTTTTTTTTTTTTTATTTTCTTTAGTCAATCAGTCAACCTAAAGGAAATGTGAAAGAAAATATTCTTAGAAATTTATACATGCAGGGGCATATTTTTCGAAAGGTGGGAATAGATCCCGATCTTGTGTTATTTTGATGGCCATATTCGACGTAGGCACAAAACTCGCTTTGGGTTTGACTCTTTTGAGAGAGTATAAGCATAGAAGGGTTTGTAAAAGTGTATGGAAGCCCCTGCTGACAGAAAATCAGTGTTTAGCACTATTTTTCCTAAGATGTAGAAAGAGAAGACTTGTCAAGACATCTGAAAACTTGTTTTATTTACAATGATCACAAAATTGTTTAAAACCCTTTATTAATGTTCGGGTTATTCAACCACTAATCTCGATATGAAAAAACATTCTTATTAATCACGAGGAGAAAGTCAACCGATGTCGCGGGTCAAGGTTGGCTGGTGTGAAAGAAAGGTTTGTGTACAGGGAGGTCATTGATGAGACCGGGTTTTCTGGGATTTGACTGTGTCTATGGGAGAGGTCATTTGATGAGACCGGGTTTTCGGGAATTTGAATGTGTTTATGGGAGAGGTCATTTGATGAGACCGGGTTTTCGGGAATTTGAATGTGTTTATGACCGGACCATTGCTGGTTGCCTACGTTCCCCTCATTGTGAGGAGCTCAGGTCGCCGTAGTTCGGCTTCGGCCGGACTGTTTCAGGCTTTGGGAAATGGGATTTGTGGTTACTTTTACGAAGTGCTTCTGGCTTTGCTTCGACCGCCCCATTGTTATCGACAACATTCATTCTCTGAGCTTTGATTTTGCCTGTCCGTCAAGCTTTTGATTGGCGGTGCTGGGTCCTTGGCCTCATTTTCTTTTATTTTTTTATGTGCAACCCTGTTTTTTGCCTAGACTGCCCTTTTTTGGGATTTTCAGCCTAGCTGGGCATTACTCTTTTTTTTGCACTACGGTTTTTTTTATGTGCAACCCTGTTTTTTGCCTAGACTGCCCTTTTTTGGGATTTTCAGCCTAACTGGGTATTACTCTTTTTGCACTGAGATTTTTTTATTTTCTGAAGCACTTGAGGGCCAAGGCAAGCCCCTGCTTGAATTTTTCTTGACATCTTTGAGGTCGAAGGCAGGCTCATAGATTGTTGTCGACACGGGGTCAATCTTTCGAAGCTGAGTGGCTTCTTGTTGTCCCTTGATGTTGCCGCTGTCGTTGACTTGGTCAAGATGAAGGTGGGGGCATGATTGGGAAAGTGTATGGCTTGATGAAGGCTTTTGTGAGGTAAGGAAAGTGTATGGGGAAGGCATTAGTTGACTTTCTCACACTGATTAATCGGAACGTGAATTATTTCAAGAGATTATTTATTGAGCAATGCAAGTGATCATCTAAAACAAAACCATTTCATTAAATGTAATGTAGGTATGCAAATAATGTCTTAAGTTTAGTAAGAAAAGAAGAAGACTCTTTTATAGAAAATTGAAGATTAAATACAATGTCCGTAGAGGACTTGATTGAAAGAGAAAAGTACTAGAACCTATGAAGGTTGACTGAGAGACTAAAAATTTTTATTATTTATTTATTTTTTTTTTATTTTTTTCAAGGATAGGTAGACCCTAGTCTAGCTACTCTTCGCGGGTTGGACTGCTAGGTAACTTGAGCTTTCCTTCGTAGATCAGCCACTGAATTTCTTTCTTCAGATCCACACACTTGTCTGTCACATGACCAAAATACTTGTGGTACTCGCAGAACTTGGTCCTGTCAACTCTACCTGGGTTTCTCGGCTTATAATTCTCGAGAGGTGTGAGAAGGCCTCGTTTCACCAAATCGCCGAAAACTTTGCTCATGGGCATCCCAAAATCATCAGGCTGACGTTTCTGACCTTGCGCTTCCTGAATTGACCTCTTACCATAACTTTCTGTTTTTGGCCCATGGAGGTTCTCGAGCTTCCCTTTTTCTATCAATTTCTGGATCTCATGCCTCAAATAGGTGCAATCATCAGTGTCGTGCCCAGGGTACTGATGGAAAAGACAATGCTTAGACTCATCCACCCGAACGTTGGGGTTCTTGGGCTTCCAATTCTCCAGTGGCTTTATCAGATTTTCTTTCATCAGCTCTTCCAGAATCTTGCTTAAAGGCTTCTCCGCATTGTCAAAATGAAGGGAGCGGGGTTTTCGGGAGACATTGTTGTTCTCAAGACTTGGATTCCCATTGTCCGATTGGTTCCATTGTTGGATTTGGCTGAAGGAGGATACGACATTCTTTTCTTTGTGAGGAACTGGTGCTGACATGGGTACGGTTGCTGTTTGGTGCGGGTGGCATTGGGTCATGCTTGGTGGAGTTATTTCCTTGCACAGTTCGACGTGCGGGGTCAAGTGAGTATTGATACTCATCATGAAGTCAAACTTCTCTTGCATTTGTTTCACTTGCTCCATCAATATTGCCACATGGGGGTCAACGGGGACTCTCGAGTTACCGGTATTCGCAACAGGACTCTGATGGCTGAATTCATTAAGTCCGGTAGGTGACAGCTGGAAACTTGAATCATCCAGATTTTCTTTTGGCAACTCATGACTGCATTCAGGTGGGTATAGGGGCTTCAGAACATAGCCACATAACTCAAATTGATTATGCGAAGCCGGAGCGTAAACTGGCAGGTATTGCTGGAACTGAGAGACATGTGGGGTGAAGTTCAATCCGTTCTGAGGAGCTGAGGGCGATGGAGCCCGGATGAGCTGGGATGTTGGAAAGGACCGAGGAGAAGTGGTCCTTGACAAGGGATCATATGTGGATGGAGGAAGGTATTGGTTATAGGCAGGGGGGTCTTGGTTATAGGATGAAGGGACTGAAATCACTGCTTCTGAAGTCTCATCTTCGACTACCACCAGAGAACCGTTCGACTCAACTGTGACCTGAACTCCATGACGACGGAGTGCGTCGATAAGCATGGCTTGCTGTTCCTCATGAATCTTATGGGCATTTTCCAAAGCCAGGACCATCTGATTTCCTGCACCCTCACTGTTTTCTGTCAAATCTGCCATTCTGACTTTTTGACGATTCTGCCTAAGGTTTTCTGCACTGAAAAGCCGCTGACCCGGTATTCTCGCACACTTCTTTCTCGCTGCGGGAAAGGGATAGGCAAGGTTTAGACTCGGGGATAGGTAAGGTAGGTAAGATTTAGACTCGGAGGTAAGTGTTTAGGCTAAAGGCTCAAGTAACATGCACTTATCGCTTAAGTTTTACTCAAAACACATTTTCTCCTAATCCTATTTGATCGGAAAAGATGAGACCTTGAAAGGTCGAGATCAGAAATTGGAGATCGGACCGAGGAGGTCTCGACTAGGAACTTGACCGCGAAAGAGGGAGAGATGAAAAATCGAAGATCGGACCGAGGAGGTCTCGATTAAGGACTTGACCGCGAAAAGTTGAGATAGGAAAATCGGAAATCGGACCGAGGAGGTCTCGATTAGGGGTTTGACCATGAAAGGTCGGGAGATGGAAGATCGAAAATTGGACCGAGGAGGTTTCGATTAGGGATTTGACCATGAAAGGTCAAGATAGGAAAATCGAAAATCGGACCGAGGAGGTCTCGATTAGGGGTTTGACCATGAAAGGTCGAGACAGGAAAATCGGAAATCGGACCGAGGAGGTCTCGATTAGGGATTTGACCATGAAAGGTCGGGACAGGAAAATCGGAAATCGGACCGAGGAGGTCTCGATTAGGGATATCAGAGATAGGACCATGCAATTATGATTACATTAATTGTTCAAGTTTACTTAAAACAATGTCTTTTATTTATTTCTATTTGGTTGGAAAAGGGGGGTTTGCCCTTCTTTTTCGCAACTACTCTAGATCCTAAATCAGTGGGTTCCGTCACTACGTCTATAAGCCCCTCGTATTCCACCTGTATTTCGACCTCCCAGGGTGGACAGCCCCGGGCGAGGGTCCTATAGGGCACGCGGATCCCACCGACCGAGAGTAAAGAACGCTCCTAACGGGTCATAAGAACTTTCAACGCACAAGCGATGCGGATTATAATCAAGGCAATACCGGGAAAGTCTCGTCTTTCTGCCTTGATAGAATTTTGGCAGAATTTCGCTTGAGCGAATGACGTTTTGACTTTCGGTAATGTCCAAAAAGATAATAGGCATGGGCCAGGCGGCAAAAGTCGGATGACACAGTGTCACATTGAACTTCGTTGCATACGCCGGGCGTGAGTCAGAATCGAAGTCAATGCCGGGTCAAGATCTTGCCAATTTTTCCTTGTCGGAATTTTGGCAGAGCTTCGCTTGAGCGAAAGATCTTTTGATTTGTTGGCAAAGACTCGGTCTTGACTCTTACGCATTCCGTGTAGGTCAAGGTCAAAGTCAATATCGGAGTCAAGATCTCGCCAATTTTTCCTTGTCGGAATTTTGGCAGAGTTCCTCTTCCGTTATGAACTAAGGCTTGACCTTTACGAGGGTATGCAACTGGGCTATATGACACGGACTAGACCAAAAACCAACCAAAAAGTCACGGTTTTTTGAAACGTGTGACACCTGACCGTGCATTGGTCGACACCGGCCGCCATGGGGAGGTTGGGATGATTCCGTGCGCGCCCGGGAGCATCGTAAGGCTGTCCGTGGCTATTCAGCTGGAACCACCCTCGGGTTTGAAGGACGTGCGTGCAAAGTGTACAGGATATATCAGGTGCGCGTAGTGTGCGGTCTCCTAAAAATGTTCCTTTTTGAGTTAAAACAGAGATTTTCATGAAATGTGTTTTAAAGGAATGATTTTCGGGACGGGGAAAATGCAACACGTAAGCACGTAAATTTTCTGGGAGCCCCAGTCAGTCATGGAGCTGAGTAGCCCCGAGCTGCTGGGATTGCCAGATTAACCATGATTTTTCCTGGTGGAATTGCCACTGAGGTCGCCCGGTCAGAATCCAAGGAGGATTGAGCCGTACGACTGCATGGATCAATTTTACAGGTTCCACTCCTTTTGCTATTTTTCGGGTTGTTTCCCGTTCAAAGTATGCACAGATTCCAAGATGCAAATGACGCAATGCAGGGTAAAGAGAGCAAGCATGATTAATGAAATCAGCGACGGGAGTCTAACCCGCTCAAAGGAAAAAGCTTTCTTTTATTATTTTTTTCGAAAAGGGATACTGGTACGTGGGATTGTTAAACCACCGGTTATCCCAACTCCCACATCAGGGAGTATACAGGAAGGGCAAGTGGTTTCCAACTATATACCGTGTATCGATATTTTTTTTTTGAAAATAAAGCTTTTCTCCTTTGGGATATCCCCAGCGGAGTCTGTGAATGTGTGCCCAAAATTTTTGTTTATTGGAATTCACGCGAGTTTGAAGACATCCGAGTTATTTGAAAAACGGAGTCGCCACGCCATTTTGATTACCTCAAAACTTTGAAAAAAAGGTTTTATGGGTTCGGAGGTTAAGTTACCCCTTGGGAAGAACGTTTGGCGTTCACCCAAAGTGCCTTGCCGGAGCAAGTCTCCCTAGATTTCATTAATCGTGTTTGCTTGCGTGCTTTCTTTGTGTGCATGTGTTTGAAAATAAAGGGGGGAATGTCCCAAGTTGTCTTCCGGACGTACAAACCATTTGTTGGTTGTCGCTCGGGATTCCTTGGAATTTATGTATTTGGGATTATGATCCCGTCCTCATCTTATGACTTATGATCATCGCATTTTAAACCTCGGGACCCTCGGGACTTGCGTGATCGAGAGAATGACTCTCTTTTGGGTCAAAGATGAGGTTCTTTAGGAAGGAATGTCCTTAGCCCATCAATCCTACGCTTTAAGACGGTCGAGCTCGTATAGAGGCTTCATACTCATTCTTAAGCGATAATCGGAGATATAGGGTTCAAGGTTATCCTTTTCCTAAAGAAATCATGAACCTTTAATGGAAGGAACGATGCAAAGATGAGAACTTTTACACCGGTCCGTTCCAAGGTTGGGGGAAAGGGAAATGCATGATAAAAAAAATGACTCTTTAATGAAAAGATGACATTTTTAGGTTTTAGCAAATGATGCTTTTGATTTAAAGAAATGATCTTTATGCAAATGATGCATAAAGATTTGATTTTTATGCAAATGATGCATTGAAAAAGGGGTTTTGATGCAAAGGATGCGTTTTTATTGAAAAGATTTGATCTTTATATGCAAATGATGCATAAAGATGACATTTTTATTGGAAAATAGGGATTTTAGGTGCAAAGGATGCACCTTTATGAAAAAGACTACATTTTTATGACAAATGAGGTCTTAATGCATGCAAAGGGAAAGGGGTGATAAAGATATGATCTTTATGAATAAATGCCAAGTCCCAAGCAAGATATATGAATGCAATGAGCAAGTATATCAATTAAAATGCAAGGTTAGGGCGTGCGAGGTTACCAATCGTTTCCTTCGCTTCTTCGGACGGAGCTAGGAGGAGAGGTTCTTCTTGGGTCTTCAAGGAGGAGGGAGATGGCTTCTTGAGCTTCTTCTTCGCCTTCTTGGACTTCCAGCGGCTCCTTGGGGATCTTCTTCGTATTATGAGAGTATTATGCTTCTTGTTGATGATTAAAATGGGTAGAGGAGGGCTCTATTTATAGGCGATGCGGATAAGGCTAATGAAGCCGTGCGAGCTGCGAGCCCTTTGCAAATGAGGCCGTGCGGTCTTATCCACAATGACTCAGCATTCTAGAACCATGCAAGGTGGCATTATTCTAGAAGCTTCCCTCCTAATTAAAAAAAACGTGTTTCTTAATTAGGAAGGATTCCCTTCAGCCTTTATTTAATTAAAAACAGTTCCGGAATGTTTAGAACATTTGAGAAGATGCGGGAATTACCGGAAAACTTACCGAAATTGCCGGGAAATTTAGCTTAGGAAGGCATGAGCCGAGATTTGGGTACTTACGAAGCCCTCGGCAACGTCACTTGCAAGGCGAGTGGGGTTGTCGATAGAAAAGGATCCGATCTGGCGAATGCCGAGACGGATTGGGTGACCAAGGTGGTCGAGTGGCTGAACCTTTTGGAAGGCTACCTACGTATCCCGGAGGAATCAAGCCAGGCCGTAGTTCGGAATTAGGATCCGTTGGGGGAGGAAGAAGAAGCGGGTCTCTTCTTTGGGGACATAGAAGAGAAAATGACCTAGGAGGTCAAGCAATTGATCCTACGGGGACATGCTAGGAGTGACCCGGGTGGTCGAATATTTGAACTTTTATGAGGGCGCTTTATCAGCGAGGAGTGACAAAGGCGGGGTGACCAAAGTGGTCGAATGGTGGACCTTTTATAAAAGGCTACCTACGTATCCCGGAGGAATCAAGCCTTGATCGTAGTTCAAGCATCACTAGATAGTTAGGAACGATGTCTAGGATCCTTGAGATTTTGACAATTCGGAGGCGTCACACTGAGGAAGCTAGAGCTTACGGCGCTATCTCTTTATGACGGAGATAGAGGTAACTTAAGTTGGGAAACTTGAGCGTACGTCACTATTCGCGGATAGTGGTAGCACAAGTTGAAATGACTTGGGCATACGTCACTATTCGCGGATAGAGGTAGCACAAGTTGGAATGACTTGGGCATACGTCACTATTCGCGGATAGAGGTAGCACAAGTTGGAATGACTTGGGCATACGTCACTATTCGCGGATAGAGGTAGCACAAGTTGGAATGACTTGGGCATACGTCACTATTCGCGGATAGAGGTAGCACAAGTTGGAATGACTTGGGCATACGTCACTATTCGCGGATAGAGGTAGCACAAGTTGGAATGACTTGGGCATACGTCACTATTCGCGGATAGAGGTAGCACAAGTTGGAATGACTTGGGCATACGTCACTATTCGCGGATAGAGGTAGCACAAGTTGGAATGACTTGGGCATACGTCACTATTCGCGGATAGAGGTAGCACAAGTTGGAATGACTTGGGCATACGTCACTATTCGCGGATAGAGGTAGCACAAGTTGGAATGACTTGGGCATACGTCACTATTCGCGGATAGAGGTAGCACAAGTTGGAATGACTTGGGCATACGTCACTATTCGCGGATAGAGGTAGCACAAGTTGGAATGACTTGGGCATACGTCACTATTCGCGGATAGAGGTAGCACAAGTTGGAATGACTTGGGCATACGTCACTATTCGCGGATAGAGGTAGCACAAGTTGGAATGACTTGGGCATACGTCACTATTCGCGGATAGAGGTAGCACAAGTTTAGAGTTACGACAATTCGGAGGTTGTCACCTAGTGTTATCCCGTTATAACGGAATTAACGGAGCGGCGGGAATAAAGCTTGATTGCTAAAGAGATAAGGGATATTTTACGAAAAGATGTTATCTTGGTTAAAAGATAACGGAAATTGCATGCCCAGTGGAAGGTCCGGGCGGGATTGTAATTTATGCTCGGAAGCGAATGAAGCCGCCCGGCATGAGATGGAGAAAAAGAAGCCGTACGGCTAGAAGCTGTTTTTCCAGATTATTTAAAATCGGGTTTTGAACGGGCATTGGGCACTTATTGCCGCCCACTTCAGTAGAGAGAGAGAGAAGAGAGAGAGAATTTCGAAATTCTTCAATCCTTTTGCTTCCCTTTGATTTGAAATGGATCCGGAGGGCAATCCCATACCAAGGCAAGCGAGGAGAAACATCTCGGCGGCCGCGAGAAGGAGGAGGAAGGAGCTCGTGAGGACGGAGAGGAAGTATGACTTCCTTACGCCTCCATCGGAGCTTTACCGGGAGAAGGGAGCATAAATCGACGAACCCGCGATCGGTTGGGGTAAGCATTCTCATTTTGCTCAAATCCGATGATTTTGCTTGAATTTTGAATGATTTTAGGGCTTGACCCGAATTTTAGGATTTTTGAATGATTTTTTGAATGATTTTGAGATGCATGAACAACCTATGAGGCTAAGAATATGCAATGTGCAATTTGTTTGACAAAATTATGAGAATGACTCACTTTTTTCTCGCAAAATGAAGTAAGAATGAGAATTTTTCAAAATGTGAGACGGAGTTCTTGCCTTGTGCTAGAACTAGGTCAAAATTCTGATTTTCAATGAGAAAACATGATTTTGGAAGATGAAAATGATTCATGCATGCCATTTTTTTTGAAAAATAATGCTTATGTGCGAAAAATTGTGATTTTGTGCTTTAGGAAAGCAATGACGCGTTTCAAGTGATGAAAGACACGTTTTTGATGCAAAAGTTATGCTAGAAAAACTTTTATGAATGCTTTTCTTTTGAAAATATGTGCACTTTTGAATATATGCATGCTTTTGAAATGATATGAAGGGCGACGCTTCTTTTGATGTGCTTGTCTACGGGAGAACAAGTCTAGAGGACCGTCGGAGATAGCGGTCAAGCTTTGGCGAGAGGATGCCGGATTTTGAGAAGGATGGGGCAAATCCCAAGCGGTGGTGAGGGCTACCGGCTTGGATGCATTTGTAGAGGCCATTGGTAGGGGTGTCCACATCACCTCTAAGAGCGAGGGCTTGGTCCGAGGCCCTATCGAGTTACGGTGGGACGGTACACATAGCTTTCACACAGTGGGGAGAGGCGACGGTGACTCCTGCCGATTTCACCGCTATTACGGGCTTACGAGTTCACGGGAGGCCCGTGACTTGGAGGACCATATTGCTGGCGAGGAGTTTCGGGCTTTGGTCGGGTTTGAGGCGATTCCGAAGGGGCAGGGATGGAGACACGGAATGTCGAGGTGGCGATCCGAGACTAGCATGCGAAATTTTCTTTGCTAATGATGTGGCCCTTGCCCAGTGGCTAGAGCATTCATATGGTTGATGCTATCGAGTCACCATCTTTGCCAGTGCAGGACGATAGCTATGACTTGCCTCCTCGACTCTACGGAGGATGTTGATGGGATAGGGACGGTCTCTTGGGGAGAGGCCGGATTGGCGGAGCTCTACTTCTCGTTGGACATGTACGGTCGGAACAAAGGCTGCTTCGATGGGTACTTTTCTTTTGCCCTTGAGGTAGTCTCCTTTTTTTTTTTTTCTTTTCTCTTTTCTGTCTTGAGACTTTTATAAGAGAAAATGACCTTTTGATGTTTTGAACATGCGGGCTGGTTTTGCGAGGTGATCGGGTTCTTCCCTTGGAACCGGTGAGTGATGTCACCATCTTCCACTGCTATGGTTATTTGGAGGAGATGCGAGAGATAAATTCACGGGGAAGACCCGGATTACCTTCGACTACAAAATGGTGAGGCCGGTCATCAACGGGGATGGGCACGACGGAGTGGACTTCTACCCACAGGGCGGGTATCCGAGAGATCTTCTTTGGGAGATGCTATAGAGGTGACGAGGCGAGAGGAGGTGGCTCGCGGGGCGACATGTGATGTCATTTATGCGGGGACCGCTTCTCGAGACGGCGTGGTCATGTTCCCCACTAGATGCCATTACTCCTTCGACCCTCCGGCACGGATGCTGCGGCCCGGGGGCGGCCGGAGGATGAGATTGCTAGGTACCGGGCGGCGTAGGCTGCGGAGGAGTGCCGACATGGACACCCCCTACTGTTTGTGTTTGTGGAGCGGCGCACGAGGACGCCACGAAGCTAGTGAAGGCTGGCGGTCACTCGGGGATATGGGGAGGATGAGCCTCTTGACCCGCCGATCCCTCCTGCACATTTGTCCTACGTGGTCCATGGAGTGCCGAGGAGGATGAGGATACTGTCCCCGATGCTAGGGAGCCCCGGTACACCTTGCCGCTGATAGCCTTTGTAAGTGTACTCTTAGGGTCTTATTCCCTTTTTAGCTTTCAGATTTTACGCTTTTTGCTATTTTACGAGATTTTACGAGATTTTTCTCTTTTTTTCTCGGGTTCCGGCTCGCACTTACGATAGGCTGGTCGGGCGAGAATAGGGGCTGGAAGGACATGTGCCGGTCTCTTACGAGGAAGGCGCTGCGCTTGAAGGCGGCGGCGGATGCACGGGAGCACAGGCGCAGAGACGGCACGTCGGGGGCACGGCGTCTACCTCATCGGCCTCGGAGTACTCTTCCGGTGCTATGCCTCGGGGCGGGGACCCAGCCCGACATTACAGGCGGTGGCTGAGTATGGGCACGATAATGTCCATCTATCGATGTGAGCGACCGGGAGGACACGATGAGGGAGGCTAGCATCTACGGGCGAGCGGCGATGAAGATGAAGAAGAATCGGAGGCCTAGGAGGTCTCTAGAGTAGATTTGGAACAAAAACAAACAATTTACAATTTTTATGCACACTTTGTTTATTTTTGCTTTATTTGGGCGCCGATGGGGCGAAAACATTGTATTTATGTTTTAATTGCTTGTCTAATTCATGCTTTTTCAATTTGCATATTATATGAGCCTTGGGGCGACTTTTTGCTTGGAATTGGGGCTGAAAATGGGCCAAAATGATTTATAATGGTGTATAAATGCTTGAATGGCTTACGGATATGTTTTTGTACGGGTTTTGGTTGAAAAAGTGGGGTGAAAACTCCCTTGGGCAGCAACTTTGGTTCTTTGCAGAATTTTCTGCGAGAGGGCTAATGTAGCCGTGCGGCATGGCCTTGAGGGCAAATGAAGCCGTGCGGCTTACGGTCTACGTACGAGCTGGTTATTTTACGAATAAAAGCAAGGCTTGGCCATTTCATTTCATTTTCACTCTAGACTTGCCCCAATTGTTCCCGAGCATATTTTGGACCTAAAAGCACCATCTTTGATCATTTTGCGATGGAGAATCCCGTTAGATTGCAAAGGGGAGACGAGACCATTTTCTATCCGGTCTTCAATCTTGGGCGAGATATAACTTCCAAAATCACAAGGGGCTGCTTGATTCTTCCTTCAAGATCAAGTCTTTATGGCATTTGAGGGATCTCCCGCCCGATTGGGATACATTGAGAGCCGCGGCAAAGTTACAGGATGTCAGGAGACATGTTTCTTGTTTCTCTTACAACGAAATCGTCCCAACGCACGAAGACTTGAGCCTTGATTGGGGGTCCCGAGATTGAGGCTATATCTATTCCGCTGATCGGAGACGTGCCGGTGACGGTAAAGCTTGCATCTTTTACTGCGAGATTCCTTTGGGAGAGGTGAGAGGATGATGGTAGCCCGGATAGGATTGACCTTTCGATATCCGGGCGGGTTTGGGTCTCCGGATATGGCTGCGACCACGGTGGCTATGGATGCTTTCATTCTCTGCGTATTCTCTATTTTGTTCAACTGCTTGAGTCCGTGGGGATCTGTCATAGTGGTCTCTTGGACATGGTCGAGAGGCTGCGAGTGGGAAGGATATTGTCCGTGGTTTTGGGAGAGACATTTCATGGGATTGATAGGATGGCTCGGGAGACCGTTTCATGAGGTCAGGAGTCCGGCTATGTTGACTTTGTGGCTGCGGGAGAGGCTCGGGGCTTTGCACGGGGCTTTGCCGACTCGGTGCCCTTGGGTGATTTCTCGGAGAGGTGCGCCTAGGCGGCGAGGAACGGGGGTAGGCTGGGAGGCGATGATGGCTAGGCTATCCACTTCGGACATCCGTTGGTGGATACCACATTGGAGGTTGCGGACCGGGAGGATATTTCGGGAGTCTTATCTTTGTGAGGGTTCCGGGATTACTGCTGGTCGTCCTTCTACATACCACTGCTTGGTATCCGGGCGGTTTGGGGCTTTACGGGAGCCATTGAGTGATTGGGAGGACATCCGGACCATGGAGGTGGTGTCATTGGACATGAGAGATCCGGCCCGGCTTCTCTTTCTTCTCGAGGGCTTGGACACATCTTGCTTTCCCACCCGGGGCTATCTTCGGGAGCGGGAAGAGCACCATCTTGACCACTTTGTCTACTTGGGTGGTATGAGAGGGAGATGGGAGCGACTCGGGTTATCTTGGAGGATAGACGTCGAGCTTTATTGGGAGGCGGCGTGACTCGAGTAGGACTACGAGGGAGGCGAGGCTAAGGCGAGTTGCCATAACCAATCGGAGTGACTTGGTCGGGGATATGGAGGCTCGGTACAAGAGATTGTCAGAGGTCGCTCCTTTGGCCCGAGGCTCGAGAGGGAGGAGGTGCGGACTCGTGCTCGTATAGAGAGAGCGCTCATTGACACGGGGTTGGTAGAGGCTCCGGTGAGGATACCGAGAGGTCGGGATGAGGGATACAGAGCATTATTGAGAAGAAAAGGAAGAAGACTCGACGAGGCCGAGGAAAAGGGAAGAAAGGCGAAGAAGACTCGGCGAATGACGGTGACAAGTCTTTTCTCAAGATCCTCTTATTGCCATTTGCAAACACATTAGTTTATTTAGGCATTTTGTTGTATTTTAGATCTTTTTAGCGAGGTTAGCGAGTTAAGAGGTAGGCCGTGCTTGAACTCATCAAGAAGTTTTTAACTTGTAATGAACAAGAAATATTATTTTAAAAATTAATCAAGACACATTTCATGGAAATTCAAATGCCTTTATTGATTGGGACCCGTTTTATGAAAAGAAATACCCTTTACTATTTTTAGGACGCACTTCATGGAAGCTTGATTGTCCCTTTTATTGTTTAGGACACATTTCATGGAAACTTAATCGTCCTTTTTATTGTTTAGACCGAACCATATATGGTGCCTACGTTCCCCTTTTACAAGAAAGGCTAAGGGGCTCGGGTCTTCGTAGTTCATTACGGTGAACTAAAAATTTTTATGTGCGGCCATGTCTTTTGCCTAGACCGCCCTTTTTGGGGTTTTCGGCCCTAGTGGGCATTACTCTTTTTGCACTAAGATTTTTTTCTTTTTTTTTTTTTTTTTTTTTTTTTTTTTTATATGTGCGGCCATGTCTTTTGCCTAGACCGCCCTTTTTGGGGTCTTGACCTAGCCGGGCATTACTCTTTTGCACTTTTTTTTTTTTCTTCTTTTTTTTTTTATATTTTTTTTTTTATATTTTTTATCGAGACATAGTATCTTCGGAGTTTATCACCGTTGGCCGGGTGGACAAAGGGATTGCCATCCAAGTCTGCAAGCTTCATTGCTCCTCTGACGGTATTTTACGCACCACATAAGGGCCGATCCGAGACGGGTTCCCATTTTCCCGGGGTTGTCTGCGGTAGGGGCTTTACTTTCGGCACCAAGTCGCCCTCTTTGATGTCTACGGCCTTGACCTTTTTATCAAACGCTCGGCCATTCGCCTCTGGTAGGCTCGGGTGTGTTCCATGGCTTTTAGCCTTCTCTCGTCAGCGGGGCTAATTCATCATGCCGGTGCGCAACCATTCCACTTCATTGACCTTTGTTTTCGGGAGGACCCTTAATGACGGGATTTCCAACTCCACTTTGGTAACCTTTGCTTCCATCCGTAAGTTAGGGCAAAAGGAGTTTCTCTGTGGTACATTACGACAGACGTTACGTAGCCCCGAGTGCTAGGTGCGGCTTTTCGGGCCAATCACGACCACGGGTGGCCATCTTAGGATGATCCGCTCGAGTGTCTTATTAGCGGCTTCCACGGCTCCATTGGTTTGAGGTGCATGCGGGGACGACTTGTGGCGAGTAACTACGAATTCGACGGCGATCTATCGCGATCTCCTTCGAAGTGTGACCCATTATCGAAATGATCTCGTTGGGCACCCCATATACTGCACATTATGTTTTCTTTGATGAAGCTGGGCCACTTTTCTAGAAGTGAGGACCTTGTAGGACTTGGCCTCTACCCACTTGGTGAAGTAGTCAATGGCCACCAACACGAACTCGTGCCCATTGCTTCTACTTGGGGATATTTTCCCTATCACGTCAATGCCCCAAGTTGCAAACGGCCAAGGAGTCGTCATGCGGTACGGGTCATGAGGTGGGAGATGGTTGAGGTTGGCAAACCGGCGGCATTTGTCGCGAGGTTCGGACGTGCTTGAACGCGATGCTGTTTCCATGGAGATCCAGTAGTAACCCATTCTGAGGATCACTTGCATCAGGGCTCTGGCATTCATGTGAGGACCGCAGGGACCATTGTGGATTTCGGTCATCAACTCTCTGGCTCTTTCTTGAGTGACACATAAGAGGAGTGGTCCTTGATACCGCTTCTTGTATAGGTTGCCTCCTAGAATGACGTACTGAGAAGCCAACCTTTTCAGGGCTTGCAAGCTTTTGGCTCTGACTCCTTCTTTTGGTCTACCTTCTTCGTCTCTGAAAGCCGACTCTCCGTCTTTGAGGAATTGGTAAATCTGATTGTACCAAGGTTCCTTTATAGGCTCGGGTCCCAGGTCCACTTCACAACAGAAAGCTGGGGCTTCTCTTCTACCCACTCTGAAGGGCTTTATGGCTTTTCCCTCGGGGATCTCTACCAATGAGGCTAGAGTAGCTAGAGCATCTGCGAATCTGTTCTTTTCCCTCGGCAAGTAGTGGAAAGTTACTTCTCGGAACTGTCCGAGTCAACTCCTCCATATGGGCATGATACCGTTGCGGATTAGGGTCTACAGTCTTCCACTTGTTGGAGACTTGGTTGATGATCAGGGCTGAGTCTCCGTAAACTTCGAGCTCCTTGACATTTCTTTCTAAGGCGGCCTCCAAACCAGCAATGCAGGCTTCATACTCGGCGGCATTGTTCGTGGCTAAAAGTTCAACTTGAGGGCTATGGGGGTATGCTCATCTTTCGGATCGACCAATAGCATTCCTACACCATTTCCTCTTTTGTTAGCGGCTCCGTCAAAGAACAAGCGCCATCTATTTTCGGGCTCAGCTGCAAAGATCCCTTCATCTGGAAATTGGGGTTCGGGCCCTCTGTCTTCATTCTTGGGAAATTCGCTAGGTGATCGACAATGCTTGACCCTTGATGGCCTTTACGGTCACATAGTTGATGTCGTATTACGCCAAGAAGAAGGACCACTTCGCTAGACGCATCGATAGGGAAGGCTTGTCAAAGATGTACTTGATGGGGTCCATTTTCGAGACCAAGTTCACGGGGTGGGCTTGCATATAATGCTTCAACTTGCCGACTACCCGGACCGATCCTGCACGGAGTCTTTTCACACGGCGAATAATTGAGCTCACTCCCTTGTAGCTTCCGGTGACAAAGTAAATGGCATTTTCTACCCGAGAGTCTTTCTTCTCTTGAGCAAGCATAGCCCCAAGCTGCCGTGTACGTGACAGTTAGATAGAAGCGAAGAGGCTTACGTCTATGTGGGGGGCATAGTACCGGGGATGCACTAAGTATGCCTTGATGCGAGTCAAGGCGTCTTGGCATTCTTCGGTCCATTACGTGTCCACATTCTTCTTCATGAGCTTGAAGATGGGCTCGCACATAGTGGTCAGCGGATTGACAAAACGGGCGATGTCTTGCAATTTTCCCATGAAGCTTTTGACTTAAATGCAGGTTTGAGGTGGCCTCATATCCATGATAGCTTTGATCTTTCGGGGGTCAACTTCTATACCTCGCTCAGTGACCATGTACCCGAGCACTTTTCCCCTTGTCACTCCGAAGGTGCATTTTGGCGGGGTTTAGTCTCATGGAATCTTTGTCTCGGCCTCTCAAAGAATTTTCGTAGGTCAACAAAGTCTTTGCCCACCTTCTCCTTTGGAGTGGATTATCATGTCGTCTACGTAGACCTCAATCTCCTTGTGGATCATGTCATGAAAAAGTGCGGTCTTGCCCTTTGGTAAGTAGCCCCGGCATTCTTGAGCCGAATGGCATTCTTTGTATAACGGTAGGTTCCCACGGTGTGGTGAAGGCATCTTTTCTTGGTCTTCCTCGGCCATCTTGATGCAGTTGTAGCACACAAAACCATCAACGAAGGATTTGACTTCGTAGTTGGCGGTGGAGTCCACCGGGATGTCTATGTTTGGCGAGAGGGTAGTCGTCTTTGGGGCTGGCCTTGTTCGGATCTCGGAAATCCACACGGCGGCGCACCTTCCCATTGGCCTTGGTTACGGTCACGATGTTGGACAACCATGTCGGGTATTCAATGACTACGATGAATCCTACCCGCGGTAGCTTCTCAATTTCTTCTTTGACTGTAGGGACCATTCCGGCTTGATCTTTCTCGGTTTACGCTGCGGCTTGGCATCGGTGCTAGAGGGATTACGTGCTCTACTATCGAGCTGTCTAGCCCGGCATATCTTTGTATGACCATGCAAACACGTCGACGTATTCTACGAGCGGCTCAATCAATCTGTCCCTTTCAACCCCACGGAAGAAGCTTCCAATCTGTGTCTCTTTAGGTTCCTCAATAGTACCCAAGTTCACACTTATCAAAACCTCCTCGGCGGCTTGGGCCCGGTTTTCCTCTTTTACGAAACACCTTAAAGATTTCTTTAATGTATTGTTCGTTTAGTGTGTTTGCATCTTGTTCAAATGATTCATTATTAACGTTGTTAAGTTTTGAGTTAATTTATCATTTGTTAAGTTGGCAATAAGAGGATAATCGAAAGATTTGTCATTTCATTCAAGATAAGGGGAAAGATGACATCGATTACATTTTCATAATCCTCGGGCGTGAGGCCTTCGGATGACTACGAGGGAGGTCGAAGATTCTGACTCAGCGAATAGACAACGGGGTGTTTGACACGACCGGGTTGAGGAGGACGGGAGTACCAATCCAAGCTCCGTGATCATTTCTTTGTCGGCCCGGCTATCGGCCACGAGAATGTCTCCCAATTCTTCAATGGCATTTACGTCTTAGTCACCAAAGTGCGAGGATCAAAATGACTTTCACCATCGTCTCCAATAACGGCAACTATCTCATCATACGAGCTGAAGTCGATCAAGTGCAGGATTTGTGCTTCTTCGTCAAACAACTCTTGCAAACCCCATTGGCGTCTTCACTTCTTTGGCGGCTTCTATCTGGCGATCTTTGGAAGAGCTAACTCAAAGGCGGAGAAGTCCATTGTCCGGATGCGACCTTTTGACAACTGGCCGGATTTCCTTTGAAGACGTACTCATTACGAACGGTAGTGGTAGCCCCGAGGATATACGGCAAATCAAGGAACATTCTTCGAACGGGATTGGTGGCTTTCCCCTAACTTTCTCAAGGTTCTCTAGAAGGGTTTTACGCAAGGAGATGCGCGATCACTTTCATCATATTGTGTCCCTCCTTTTATAAAGTAATGGGTCGAGAGACGGTTTGTAAGGATGGGTGGATCCCTTCACCTTTCTTGCCTTTAGCTTTTAGGCATCCAGAGAGTTTGGTTTGTACCCCAAGCCATATACGGTAGTCTGCTCCTTCACATCAATGATGGTGTTACGACCTTGAAGTCTTCTACCCAATCCAAGTCCGGAAGATAGCTCATTTTTCGCATCATTCTCATGGCGGGAGGGATTTTATCGGAAGTAGTGGTGAGGTCGGTGCAACACACTTGTGCCTTGGAAGAAGCTACGGAGAATCCGGTCAATGCTAACCCTTCATCATCATGCTTGATTTCCAATATCGGGATGTCCCGGTCTTTGGTTCCTTCTCTTTGTGACCTTTGTCCCCATAAATGGTGGTGATAGTTCCATCACTCGGCGAAATTTGGCCTTGATGTAAAGTAGAGGCTACCCCGTTTATACGGTGGATCCAAGGCCGTCCCGGCAAGGCGGTAAATGAAATTGGAATGTCAATAACTTGAAAATCAACATCCATGACCTTTTTCCGAACCACATCTTGAGAGTGGCGATCCCCAAGCGATCGTGCGGTGGAGTCGTAGGCCTTAATAGTCGACTAGAAGGCTTTAAGTCCGTTGGCTTCGGATCCAATAAATCCATCATCTTAGGCGGCAAGACATTCATTGCGAGACCCCGTCAACTAGTACTCGTGGCAATCGACGCTCTTCTAAGCTGGGCGTGATGTAAAGAGGTTCGTTGTGACTAGCCCCATACTTTGGCGAGGTCCAATTCGGTGAAGGTAATGATGTTTCCATAGTGGATATTTCCAATCATTTGGACGACCTCATCGGGGTGACATCTATGGGCACCATGGTCTTGGCCAAACTTTCTTCTAGTTTCAACTTATGAGGGTATGAAGAGGTTAACGGGGACCGTAAGGAGATATTGGCTTGGGTACACTTCAGCGAGTTAGAATTTGGATCCTCCTTATCGAGTCGGGCTTTTACGCTTCTAGCTTATAAGGTCTTTTATCTGTCTTTGGTTAGAGACGGCATTCCTTTTGTCACCCCTAAGGCTGCTCAATACTCATCTGTCCGAGACCGAGTCATCACATAGACATTGGATTTTCCTTGGTCATCATTCCCTCTTGGAGGATTACATCAATTCTTTCAAAGTCGGGCGGATTCTTGCGGCGTATGGCCAATTCTGGCGATTGATCGATTGACGGCGCGTCGGAAGCATAGGCGGCTTCCCGAATCTGGTCCCGGGTTACCGGCTTTTTGACCTTTTCACATTCTCCGTTTAAAGCTTTCACGGTCTCATTCAAACTTTTCAAAGTCGGCATGCAACAAGAATTATCACTTCCGGATTTTGGAGCTTGGCAAATGGCTTTCTCATCCGATCCTAGCAACTTCTTTAACGAGTAGGATCACATTCCTCATCCTTTGTCAAGCATGTCTTTTCTTTCCACTGGGTCAACCTTTTGACGGCATTTTGGACATTGGCTAAACACTTTACGAAATGGGAAATTCCATCATCAATAAGGATTTACGCGGGGTCGAACCTCATGGCGGGTTCCTTTTCCTTACCGTCGAGAGATATTTTAAGGCTTTACGGCTTACGGGCTAACCACTCCTCTATTGTCCCTTAGGCACTTATTTGTGTCTTCATCGGTGTCACTACGGTAGCTCTCGTGGGAACTTTCGTCTTGGCTCTTATGACCAATGAGGGCAAAAGCGGTCGGGATACTTGACGCCGTATGAGGGGTATCTCGAGACTCTTCCTCGGGCTTAGGGATTACCGGGAAGACATCATTATCATCGTAGGACATAAAGGGGCCAGGGGTCGCCTCTAAACTCGAGGACTCTTTCCAAGGCATCCATACATTCTTCTTCGGACCAAGTTTCGGGAGTGACTACTAACCTTTGTGATAGAGTCTACCCTTCTGATGAGAGTTTGGCTTCGGCGACACTTACATGTTCTAGATCGGTGGGAGGAGCCCACTTCCCTCTTTTGGCTAAAGCTTCGATCAAGTCTCTCCATTCACCTACCAAGTCCTTGGACGGAGTATTGAACTCTAGGATATAGGACTCATACACTACCTCATCCTTCTCAGGAGCCTTTGCGCCAGAGGCTGAGACACACTTTGAAGTGATTTCGTCCCCTGTTCCAGTGCAGTGGCTTTCTACGCCTCATCTTGCCCTTCGGGTTTCACTTCCGTAGGCTCCAAGTCCATTCCTTCTCTTGAGCTTGTCATCATCACTTTGTAAATCCACCCATTCCTATTCTCATTCCCGACCGACTCTTATTTGTAGCTATCGAGAGGTAGGCAAATTCACGAGCGTTGACAAAATTGGAAAGGTCAAGCGCCTTTGGGATTCCAAGGTAGGGAAATTTGGCTCTGGGCGAAAGGAGGAAAAGGGTCCCATGGAGGGATTTAGAGGAAGCGAGGGTGTCGGGACCACTAACGGCTTGGGGTATTGGATAAGGCGAGAAAGGACGGAGTCTTTGGTAATGGGTTATATGAAGATGGGGGAGGGCATTGGTTATAGGCTAGCTCTTCTTCCCTAGTCATGCGGTTACCCAAACCGGCCTTTTTCTGTCCAAATCGGTCATTCGACTCTCGGGCGATGGCGAGGATTACGGCGGGCGTGCGAGGATTACGCGCTAACAAGTCGGCGGCCGGTGTTCTCACCCACTTCTTTCTCGGCTGCGGGAAAGGGATAGGAAAGGTTTAGACTCGGGGTAGGTGTTTAGGAGTGAAGGCTCGAGGCAATATGCAAATTAGAATCTTCAAGTTTACTTAAAACAGTGTCTTTTATTAATATCTATTTGGTTGGAAAAGGGGTTACGCCCTTCTTTTTCCACAACTACTCTAGATCTGGATCGAGTGGGTTCCGTCACTACGTCTATAAGCCCCTCGTATTCCACACTGTATTTCGACCTCCCGGGGTGGGACGGCCCGGGCGAGGGTCCTATAGGGCACGCGGATCCCACCGGCCGAGTAAAGAAACGCTCTATCGGGTCTAGCGGGTCATAGGACCTTTCAACGCACGACGATGCGGATTATAGTCAAGGCAATACGGTGAAAGTCTCGTCTCTGCCTCGACGGATCTTTGTGAGTTTCGCTTGAGCGAATGACGGTTTTGACTTTCGGTAATGTCAGAATATAATAGGCATGGGTCGGGCGGCAAAAGCCGGATGACACGAGTGTCACATTGAACTTCGTTGCATACGCGGTGCGAGTCGAGAATCGAAGTCAATGCTTTGGTCAAGATCTTGCCAATTTTTCCTTGTCGGAATTTTGGCGAGCTTCGCTTGAGCGAAAGATCTTTTATTTTGGCAAAGACTTGGTCTTGACTTTTACGCATTAGTGCGGGTCGAGGTCCCGATAGTCGATGTCGG